>JASAND010027168.1:0-70352 GCA_030248195.1 Trissonchulus latispiculum
GATTCTGCAGAAGCAGGATCAGCTCCTTGTCAACTGCCAAGCCTTCTAAATCAGGTCTTGCTAACTCAAGAAGATGCTGCAAGCGATCTACAAACTCAGTAAATGTTTCTGTTTCCTTTTGATGACACTCATGCAGTTCACACCATTTTAGACAAGCCTCATTAGGAGGACAAATCTTTAGAACAAAACTATTTTGAACTGCGTCTAGCGAAACTTTCTCCTCAGCAGAAAGCCGGTCAAAAATTCTCGACGCCATGCCTTCTAAAAACGTAGGGAGAATACGCAAAGCGTCACCCGGTGCCCAGTTCTGTGCAGTTGCATAACGACGGTAGCTTTTGAACCAATCTCTAACGTTTTGATCAATTGCACAGGTAAATTTTGAAGGAGGGGGAATAGAATTTAACTGCAAAAACTGGCGACCTCTGACCCCACGAACTTCGTCATCTGACTCTGAGTCAGGCGCAGACGGAGGCGACGCTTGGCGCCTTCCCCTACCTCTGCGAGGCATGTGCACAATACAGTACTTTAAGGTCACTCACGTTTTGGTGCAGTCGTGCACAAGGGTTCTATTTAGTGCTTCTTCCCAGAAGATAGTTCGGGTTCAGAGGAGATCTTCTTAAAATAATCACCAAGGGTTCTTCGATCAATTGCTAACTGACAGCTCAATAAAGGCAGAATCAATACTGATAATGATCAGCACAAATCAGGAAATGTCATAGGGCCGGCAGGTGGGAAAGCCGTTTCCCGGCCGATGCACCAAAATGTAAGGCCGGGCTTAAGATGATAAATGTATGTTGAAATCGTAGCTGGCAGTCTTATGTACAGAAATAACACGTTCTTTATTTTAGCCTACAAAACCTTACATCTCCAACAAGAATCACCATCCTAAACAGGTCGGGCGACAAGATCATAGTCATTCAGCATTGATCTTGCGAATATTCTTTGACACTTTAAGGTGCTGTTTCCGTTCGGTGACATCAATTTTGAACCATACCATTATTCATTCATTCATTACTTGGAGTATAAGAAATCATTTTCATATCAAAATGTCATTTTCTCTTTTTAACGAACACTGTACCGCTTCTACCGGTGCTAGTGGACCAAGAAGAAACCGAGGACAAGCCAGAACCTAGGTGAGAGAAGGGAAGAGGGAGGTTCAGCTTTCCATTCAGAATTGGAAGTAAAGAATTGGCCCAGCCTGGATTCAATCCACAGCCCTTGTGATCAGGCATGCTACCACTTCACCACAGAGCTATCAGCTGAACTTGATATCAGGCTTATAAATCTTTCTTATGCCTGCTTCCTTTACAATGCCATGAAGTATTTCAGTACAAATCTTACAATTTAATACTTACGTACAGCATTACCCCTCGCTGAGGGCTACGAAGGCACGTACACATAGGATGACAAGACACTCGGCATGACAAACACATCAATTTAAAGCATCTATCTGTAGCTATTTATAAATGCTTAAGTTTCATTCCGTCCAGTCGTGCTGTAGCCCCGCCTTTAGTCTATACATTCCCAGTTTGTTCACTGAGATCAGGTGCAGGGTGAAATACCAATTCTACTTTTTCGTAATATTAGTTTCTTGCTCACGAGTTGTCCTCAGCTTCATAGGCCCGAATTGCCGGTGTTAAGATTAGATCGACGCGGAACTTCTTCCATGCAGCGTCCGGCCCAAACTCAATCTTGTGGGCGTATACATATGAAATGTCGTAGTCCAAACCTGGTATTCTGCAGAAGCAACACGTTTACAACCTATTGCAGCATATGAAGCTGTCCTGTCTCTCTACGAAAGGTAGCAACTATATAAAGCATTAAATGTTCAGCTCGGATAGGATCAAGTTTTGGCCAAATTTTTTCCATTCGTAATTTGTTTTATTTTATTAGCTTTGGTATCAGTGAAACAGAATAAATTGTTTTGAGGAAAATTTCTCCTCTTTTTCTTCGGAGTCCTCAAAAGAGACCTCGACGTGTGTTAAACATTCGAAAATTGACAAGTTGTGCAAAAAAGATTGTAGCAGAAATAATTCGCAACTGCGTAAACTGTGTAAAAGATACATTGCAACCACAATACACAAGATTTTGTACATATGGTAGAGTCTACATAACCCCTCCAGTCTAACTTCGGTGAGTGACAGACATTCGGCAATTTTTGGCAAAGTCAAAATTTTGGAAAATATAACCATTTTGTACCATGAGAAACAGGACTTTACAATGCAAAAAGTTTAACTCTCTAAGATTGACAAGAGCTACTGCTATACATATGTATAGCCTGTACATTACCTGTACATATTGCTCTGTGCTCTGTGCCTCCTTTCGAATTTATGTGCAGCAATTTTCTATCACCATTAATAGTACTCTCAGAAAACTTGCCGCAGAGTGAAAATTTTGCCGAAATCTCTATTTTCCTATCTTTATTTTTATTTATTATCAAATTCTACGGCCACTTGCTCCCTCACTATCCATGCAATATCTTGCATGCGTGAAGATTGTCCAAATTTGATTTTTCCAAATGAAGCAAATTTTTGTATAAATCGACTGTTGCTGGGACGATTAACAACGTTTCTAATAAAACTATGGATCTTGTATTTATTCTGTGGAAGTTAGTGTGAGTGAAAGTTTGAGGCACAGTTATCTGGAATAGGTCCAGTTCACAATTAATGAAGTACCTAGTTGCCTTAACACAGAAGAATACACGATAACAAACGAAAAAAAGAAGGATGTCACTACAGCACCTCCGGCCCGAAAAATTCGGGCCTGAGGTGGGGATCGAACCCACAACCTTTGGCTAACTAGGCAACGCTCTACCGATTGAGCCACCCAGGCACAATCGAACCAAGCTTAAGTTTGAATTCGTTCCCAAACTGCAGTGAGACATTTTTGAAATAGGCATATAGCCCTACCAAAGACACACACCCCGCGAGACAAACGCAAACTGACAGGTGGTGCACAATGGCTGTAGAAGAATAAACTATAATAAACGAAAGAAAGAAGGATGTCACTACAGCACCTCCGACCAGAAAAATTTGGGCCTGAGGTAGGGATCAAACCCACAACCTTTGGCTAACTAGGTCAACGTTCTACCGATTGAGCCACCCAGGCACACACACACCCAGACAGAAACCCAATCCAATCATAGCAATTAATTTGCCATAATAATTGAGCCTATGTTTCCAACAGTTTTCTGTCTACGTGTCTATGAACAGCTCATACAGTAATTTTCAAAGTTTGATACTTTAAACGTTCATGTTTGTCACAGTTTGATTTCTATCTCAAAAATCATGTCTTGGTTTGGTATCAATGTTATGTGAGTTTGTAAATGGGAGAGACCAATGACTATTTACTTTGGAAAAATGACTTCGCCCTAACTGACGTTATATATATATGACAGGATTTCTGAGAGATTCGACCTCTCGTAGGCTTGCCTTGATTGAGCCCCAAAATTGATGTTTTCAGATTTAGCTTGTTCTCACATATATAATACTAGGAGACATTCTAAGAACTTCTGCGTTAGCCGTTTTCTTCTACACCGCCTACAACTCTCACAGCAGCTTGTCAAAGTTGATGCATTCTGCCGAATATTGACTTTTCGGGGTCTGCAACTTTAATAAAGGTTCGAGCAGCAATTGTTTCGTAGTTGGTCAGGGTAATTGGACGAGTGGAATTTGACATGCACACACTCTGCCGAACCTTTGCAATCTTCTAAACTTCCAGAAATTCGCTTGTCGGGAGTCACGCTTTCAGAGCGTACTTTCTACGGGTCTATTTCTGTGACTAAATTGTTTGTTCACAGATCGTATAGTCCAAATCTCTACAGTAGCAAAATCGAGGTATCTATACTCTTGTACGTACATCAAAAGTTAAGAGTGAGGTACTAATCCTACCGCAATAATCCTGCGGCGAACGGCGAACGAACGGCATCAAACGGTTGGCTACTACTATAATTCTTCTTTACAGACGAGAACCTACAGCGAGAGAGCTTGTGGTCAGATGCTATTATGTAAAGGCAAGTACACAACCACTTCTATGACTTCAGTTTACGATAACATTCCAACACAAACACGTCGGAACAGTGATCTTTGCGGTGTTCAGTTTGTATGGAAAACACAAAAAATGCCCTCTAAAACAGTGACATCTAGTTTTCAGGCCAAATTTTGAGTTGGGAGTTATGAGGTCAGGGCACACATAGTTCAACGCACGGAGGTTTTACGGACATGTAGATTTTCATGTTATTACAGCTAGTGCAGTATCGTATCGTACACAAATCAACTAACTGATCAATTAATAAGTAATTTATCTACGATAATTACTCAAAGTTTATTAAAGGTTCAACTTTCCTGCCCAGATTCAGCCAAACCGTTGAAACGGATACCTGCAAATACAGATTTTGTCGAACCATTAAGTGTTACTGTCATAAGGTAACACTGCCATCGATGTTCCCTAACCCCACATGCAGAAATGACCGGAAAATAAGTTTTCGCACGGAAACTTTTACTAAGATATCGGGATTTTTGAAAAATTATCATAATTTAGAAATGTTTGCAACAAATTGACAAGTATGACAAGAACTTCTATTTAGTATTGCACTATTAACACTAATTTATGCGTGCCTCCGTGAAAACTTGGGTTCAAGGTACAAGCCTCTGCAAGATTATTGTTGACAACCCCCGCAGGTTTTGACTTTGTGCTAATGTATGGTGAGTGGTGACCAGAGATGAAACCGGGTCACTATTTACTGACCCGGTGACCCGGTGACCCGGTGACCCGGTATTTTTGAAAATTCAGGTTTAAGCTTGCAAAAAATTAAAAATACTTTATTTGGGTGCAGTGAGTGTTTTTTTACCATTTTGGACATTTTTGACGACTAAAATATCAAGTTGGGCAGAAGTTTTTGTTTCCTTAAGGCATTGGAAAGTGAATGTAAGCCGGAATGTATGTAATGTATGTAATGAAAAGTGTAAGCCGGAAAAAATCAAAACAATTTGTACGATTTTGCACTCAATAATGTGAGTAAACTACATAGCTTTTTGAATCAAACAAATTGGAACAATACTTTGCCAAAGTCATAATATCATCTAATTCTAATTTAACATTAGCACTTTTCTGTTTTATCATTATATATTTTAGTAAAATATTGCATTCAGTTTTATGATTGAAGTTTCACTCAGCGGAATTTCTTTGGAAATATTTTTTCGTATGGCTAGGATTCAGAGAATATGAAATAAAATCAATCACAATTGGTTCCTCAGGATATGTAGTAAGCCATAACAATTGCAAAAAATACAAAGTAAAACTCAGAATCTGTAAACCTTCTTTTGCTGAGATTTTCCTACTTAGCGAAATTTGTCTGACCCTCTCATTCAAAAAATAATAGCATGGAGAATTTTAGATTTTAAAATAAAGATATCAGAATCTCAGGGCCCATGTAATAGTTCTCATTTTCTAGTCAAGATTCAACGCAATTATTGTAGTTTCAAACCAAGGTCTAAGCTTGACAGGACATGACAAATATTATGAGGACACTACTACAGCGACAAGCATTTAAAAAATACACGATTAAGTTAAGAATATTTCTATTGCTAGATTTTGAGTAATTGTTGAAGTTTTCAGCTGGCAAAAATTGGTAAAACTTTGAAAAATATTCTATAACAGCAAAAAATTTCCTCCAATCAAAAATACCGGGTCAAGACCGGGTCAGAGCTCCTGACCCGGTGACCCGGTGACCCGGTCCATATAGTGACCCGAACAGACCCCGTGACCCGGTGACCCGGTTTCATCTCTGGTGGTGACCTAATGCTAAATCAGCGTAATGATTTGCAAAATCGAGTGCAGTAAATGACTTGCGGGGAAATCCCAGTCAGGGTCTATAGGGAATGGATATGGTCTTTGCAACACTATAATAGGATTCCGAGAAAAGGGCTCTATAAGGGAAACATAAATTAACCAAGGCGACATAAATGGTTTAACGCATGTCATCAAAGAACTGTTGATATCAATCAAACTGCTAACCAAGTTCTGAGTTAGACAATGTTTGGCCTGGAAAATAATAATGATGAGTGTGTTAAGCTAAGTTAAGTTAAACCATTAGTAGCTCCGCTAAACAAGTGGTCAGTAAAATTATGATTGGAGACTGGACCCATGGGTCACTCGAGGTATACACAACCCTGACACAGACTAGTCTCGAAGTCAACTGGCTCTACTCTGGCGTGTTTGTGTTAGTATAATGTCATTATAGTTTTTAAAGGCTGCAATTCGGTTGGAAGTAACCGTTAAAAAGTTTTAGCATACAGCTGTGAATAGGGGCTGGGACTACCAAAATCAGTAATGCACGCGTTCATAGTGAACAAAATATGTTCAGTCCAGACACAATTTGTTTTTCTTCAGTGTGCAAAAACAAGAACAACTTGCATTTGAACAGCATAACTGTGTGCACGCATGTACTACCTTGTTTAGCCCGATCAAATAAGATCAAACCAAATTACTTCGGCAGACCACATTTACTTCGAGAGCACTTGCAAAAAACTTAGATAAGCACATTGCTAATGTTATGTGAAATTCGACCGATAGCAAAACTAATTTCTAAAACATTTGTTTGTAATCTCTTTTGTGTAATTTCGACTTTGTCAAATGAAACAAATAAATAATTAGGGTAATTAATCAGTAATGATGGTGTGCTATAATGATACGGTAGGTCTATAGCGTGTTGTTAAGCATGTATTCGCAGTCACAAACACAGTTTTCTGTAATTTCCGTAAGTTTGTCCATTAAATAGGAAACAAAAATAGGAATATATTAGTACTCATTAGAGCAATGACAAAATCAGAAACTCTATCTTGGACATACAGTGGCACCCGTGTTGAGTGATGCTGAGAATCTCCAATAGATTTTCCTGTTAATTGCCGATTTAGCACTGGGCAGTAAGCAGGTGGTTTTCCAGACATGTGCATGGGGAAGTTTTGGGGGGGGTGTGAACTGGCGGCCGGAAGCTGCCGGAACATCTGATTTTTCCGGTTTTTTGCACAAAAAACCGGAAAAATCTGGATTCTGGTGCGGGGGTGAGGAACCACTCGGGGGGGGGGTAAGCCCCAGGTCTGGGGGTTGACAACCCCCCAAGCACATGTATGTTACTATCTCGTTAGTTTCGTTATGTCGCAGTTATTCGTAAATTATATTTGGAAACCTTACCAGTTACGCCCATTAACTAAACCCATTAATATGTAACTATGTTCTGTAACGCCCAGTAGCTATGTTCTGTTGATTTTGATGCAAAACTTTTTCCATCTGCAAAGGTTTAATGGTCCATAAAACATTTCTTGCTGATTGATGCTCCGACGTTTTTTGAAACGTACCCAAGAATTGGTAGGAAAGTAGAAGCCTGTAGTTTAACAATTCTAAGTTTAAAAGTCCTACTTTTTGCTAAAATTTCTATTCCTACTTCCACATTCTTGAAATCTTCTTCCAACTTATTTAGTGGTTATGTAATTAATTAGTAAATTATTGGTTAGTTAATAGTTTCAACAACAATTTTAGAAGTACTACTACTACTAGTAGTAGTGATTAGTATTCTATGCAAAAGTGTTGTTTTAGGATTGTACAATACGATGTGGTGCCGTTACACAAACCGAGAGGTTCCGCTACACAAACTTTAATGCCGTTACACTAACCTTGAGTCTCGTTACACAAACCGGTTTTCCCGCTACACAAACCACTTTTTCCGCTACACAAACCTTCTTTCCCGTTACACAAACCTCTTACCTCTAAATAAACAGGAACGGATATAGCCTGTATGATTGATTAAATATGGGAACATTAAACCCTGGCGGAAACTAGGAGTCAACTTCACTCAAACAGCGACGCGTGAGATACTATCAACGCACTCTTGAAGGCAATCGCGCACAATGGCTAGCCCCCGATCATTTAGATGAAGCCCAGGCTTCCCGTTCACGGACGTGAAATACTCCAGTTTGTCGAGAGCGTCGTGCCATCTAATCAGCAGGAACCGTCCCGCATGCTGCTCATCCAGTTCATTTTTTATATGTGCCAACCCATTATTCACCCGACGCAACACTTTCTCAATGGGAGGGCTCCCATTCGCAGGGATACGTTGACGAGGTCTTGGGGGAATTTCACCCATAATCAACTGGTGCCTGGGCAGATCACGAATACACCTGTGAACAGTTTTTTCAAACTGCTGGAAGACGTCGCAGAACTTCGCCGGCTTGGAACTAACATCAATCAAGCGTTTCCGACCTATCTGCAAGTTGTTGGTGCCACCAAAAAGTATGCCCAGGCGGTGACCCTCATGAAGTCCCAAACGTAAAAACCTTGCCCAATGTCTGGATTTTCGCCCCCGGAAAGAAGACCACATCGTAGTTCTCCCTAACCGAAGGTGTCTTCCCTATGAATCCGCAACCAGTAAAATGGGGGGAAACTGAAACAGACCACGTAGATATGACCGCACCTTCATAAGTATCAAGCCCATTAAGTGTTTGCCAGGCAAACTATCATACAGCTGAAGGTGATTTTTCACCTTTTCCTTGGACAATAAACAACCCCATTCGACATCCGAAGGTGAGGCTTCTATCAGCCAGGCCTTCTCCGTTGCTAATAACTTCTCTCCCAGCTCCTCGTTTTGTATAGGATAGCGGATTCTAGGTTAATTAAGTCTACCCAGTATACATTCCGCCAGTGTAGGGTTGCCTACTAGGAAGTAACAATTATTTTAAACAATGATAAGTAGAATTTTGTTACTTTCAAAACATTTAACTGTAAGCAAACTGATACAAAGTCAATTATAAATATTTAAAGCTAACTAAGAAATTTCTAGGCCTAAATTGAAATTATATTTCCACATTGACTCACTGTAAATTCGAGCAATAATTTATTGCCAGATTCAATAAAGTTTGTCGTGAGTTTCTTGGAGCTCGAAAAAATATGATAACGTTTAAAACTCCTATTTTTAAAACGTCATTTGGATGTGAGCTTTGAGGTGAAATTCCTCAACAACCGTAAAGACATACGACTAAAGTCAGTTCAGTTGCGTTTTCTATGAAATTAAAACCACTTCAACTTCTTTGAAGATTGCGCGTTATTATGTAATATTGCATTTGGTTGATGATATTTCAGCATACACTTAAAATTTGTGCCGATAGAGCGCTAAACCAATACAGGTTAATGGTTTCCGTAACGGCACTATTGGTTTGTGTAACGGCACTGGTTTGTGTAACGACACTTCTAGTTTGTGTAACGGCACTTACGGTCTGTGTAACGGTACTGTTGATTTGTGTAGCGGGACGGTTTGTGTAACGGGAAAACACCTACAATACTACAGTGAGGAGGTACTCAGATTGCAGTTAAATACTTCGCCCATATGCTTACTGTAGACGTTTGAACATTTCCATACATGCATGTTTACGTGCACTTTACTACATTTACAATTAGTTGAAGCCGTAGAGTGAGAACCATTTGTGTTTTTGTTAGTGTAAACACAAATTTGCGTTTTCGTTGGCGGAAACACGTCAAGTTTGTGTTTTCGCTACGAACTTATGATAAAAACGTGTGCTGTTAAAAGGAAAACGTGAGATATCTGAAGTATCATATGTTTGTTTCAGAAGACTGTTAACACTTTTCTTCATAACTTCAAGAAAATCATGTTATCATTATGTGTTTGTGCTGCATTTATTATGTTTAATGTGCAGTTGGGACTTTTATCAGTCACAATGTATTATGCAGTGTCAAACAAATTCTCCATTCCATGTGCACCACCTTTGCTCAAAAAGAATTCTAAAAGTAATTAATTTGCAAACACAGGTTAACAATGATATCTGGAGGATCTTGCTATTCATGCCTAGCCTACTTACAATTACTCTAAACTGTTAAAGGAAGTGGGTTTACGGTTAAAATTCGGCCAATGGGTTTACAAAATAGGGTAGGGACTAGTGCAGATCCAAATTGCATGAAATCGTTCTTATTTTTGTTCAAGATTTTTATAGTTAAATTCTCGAATGTATGAAAATCCTGCCATCGCAGTGCACTTGTAGAAAACATCAAAGTATTAATAGACAAAAAGTCTATTTCATTTGTCATTTGTAAGCAGGCAATCTTCACATTATAATTTAGTTTCAAATGAAAATTAATTTCCTCGCTCGTCAGAGTAATATCGCTAGTATATGTTATCTTAGACCTACAAGACATATTCCAAATTTTAGACTGTTCCTGAATTTCATCATGTTGCGAAGGTCTTCTTAGATTTCTATTCTGAAATTATTCAAAAGTTTGTGGTATTTTTACAGACTTTCAAACTAAAGTGTCCTTCGGTGCACGGTCCAAGGCCGGAGGTAGGAAATGCTTCATTCTTGTGACATTAGAAACAATTGAGTCTGATGGTTGAAGATTTTTGTATTGAATAGTAGGGGCTTGTTATCTAATTATTTAGGCTCCAAGCGGGCCATTGTGATTTCCTGGTAATCATTCATTTGTGCTGTTAGTCGTCGAAGGAATAGTTCTCTATTTATGTTGTTGAAAACTAGTAGTACTGGTGCCTGTATAAAATAATACGAATAGTAGAATTTTGCCAGTTCAGTATTTTTGGTACCTATTCTACTAAGCTCTTGTGACTTTATAATTTTCGTCGCTTTGTTTCTTCGATCAGGATATCCAGTTTAGGGGAATCAGATGTAAATACACTCACCGAGCCTAGGAATCTTTTGAGTTTTGGGAAGAGAATAAAGGCCAATTAGCTACAATGTAGCGCTGAAATGCCACTGTGCTACTATTATTAAGATTGTTATATTAAGAGCGATGCGATTAAGTGCTATAAGTAAGATACTGTTATTTATTAAATTTAGCGGCTCCACGTCCATACTACATATGGATCAGAGCTGTGTTTGTTAATATGACTATACCTCCTACAAACGAAACTTATGGATATGCATGCTGTGACGCTTATGAATGGATCACTCCCCTGGGATGCGAACTTGGAGTTAGAATTTTTGAAAAGTCCAGGGACAAGCAAACGGACTGGGAATTTGACTGGAGCGCGCCATATTCAACGGTTGCTCCAAAACAAGTTATTCCACCGTTAGTTTTGCGGCCTTGTCAGTGTTAACGCTTTCATTGTAGTCTTGAAGTTCTTTTTTAAGCCTTTGCTACTGTTTCCGTCATCTGATGGTGTCTTTAGAATTATTCCAAAAGGGTCTCCTTTAACTTCACGGTGCCTGTCAAGTTTTATTTGGACCATAAATTTTTCGAAGCCGAAATTCTGTAATTTCTGAAACTAAAAGTTAAGTCATCTATGCTGTCTGGCAATATTAGTTTCAGTGAGCAGCAAGCGTCTCTTCTACATTATCACGCTTTCCCGATCCCACTTCCTTAATCTTGAACTGATTATACATGCCTACAATCATTTGTATAATTACAATTAAGTATTGGAAACGGAAGTGAAATAGCATTTTGTAGGGTGGTGTTCGAATAGGTCGAAACGGTTCCTCGTGCTTGGCTTGACCTTTCTCGACCATATTTCTACGGCAGTCGTCTCATGGTGAGGGACTAGTTGCTGGCCAGCCAACGTTGGTGAAACTGTGAATTTAAAAGTCTCAGGCATTGTCCTCATACTGACATACATTAGTACATTACATTGGTAGTGCTTACATGCACATGCACTTACTGTGCACATGCTACGCATACTTGGGGAATATGACAAATGTTTGATGTTGTTGGGCTTTCTGTTAGGGTAAATTTTACTACTTTACACTACCGTAGTGCATGACTGTAGCAAAAATTTTTGCTTTCAGTGACCTACCTGGAGTACGCAAACCAGACAAAGTCGTCGACATTGCCCAATATGCAGTGGTGCATAAAATTGAATTTGGTGATGAAGCTAAGTGGAAGAAATACCCAGCGAACTTAGACAGTCCACTTTTTATAGAGTCCTATGACAGAGATCGCTGGTATGACAATGATGAATACTATGGCGAGGTTGAACTAAACTTTCACAGATCTGATAGGCCAACTAAAAAAGTAGGAAACCTCTACATACGCAGTCCAGTTTGGTACGACGACTACCGATGTACTTGTATTACTAACTTGCAATTTCGATGTGGGCCGGAATTTTGAATAAAAATTGTTCCCGCATTTAAATAGGATATGTTGTTATGACTGGACAGGGTCCAAAATGAGCATTTTAACAGTATAGCCAGTGTAGGATTCATGCTTAGCAATAAATAAAAGACTAAGAAACCAGAGAATCTCGAATCTGCTTCCCCAATCAGACTAAAAAGTCGACGGCAATCTGTATTTTCAGTCAACAGGTACCAGACGCCTTATGATAATACAAAACTAGTTAATCTTGGCGTGACTCAGTCAGACACAAAACCAAACAGAAAATAATTTGTGGAGGTGAAGATTCCAAAACACAACAACTCCACCACTCTCCAAAAAACCCAACTGCACCATATCGCGCCCAAGAATTTTGAATTATTAGCTAAGTGAACTGAAATTTATACACAAAAGGACAATTTTTAATTTACCGCTCATAACGATAACACTACGTGATTACAATGTAGAGTTGAAATCAAAGAAAAGATATTATGAAATGATCCACACCGGAAAAAAATTCGGGAAAATAACACGTTTCGAAGAAATAAGTTTCTTAAAGCTAGACCCAAACCTCAAGGGAAATTTTGAGTCGTTTATACACAGTCGATACATTGACAAATTTTATCCATTCAATGTTAGCTAAATAGCCAACATGTAATATATGATCTCACAAGCTTTGAATAATCTCTAGTAGTTTAGTCATTATACAGCCATAACTGATTTTTGAGGTCTAAGATTATCCATTTCAAAGGAAATCAATTAATTAAAAATTACTGACATATAGGACAATTTTGGCTTCTTTATACTCAACTGATAACCGTCCAAGTTCACATTATATCAATGTATA
The DNA here is from genome assembly GCA_030248195.1 of Trissonchulus latispiculum. Lineage (NCBI taxonomy): Eukaryota > Metazoa > Nematoda > Enoplea > Enoplida > Ironidae > Trissonchulus > Trissonchulus latispiculum. Next base: position 12,950 of record JASAND010027168.1, read on the forward strand.
TTATTTCGTTTTATGGTTCTTATAATATGGGGTTTATAATAGAGTTTTAGTCTCAGTAGGATTCGCAGTTTCAGCCTGCAGCAGTTCAAGCTGTTCCGCCAAATCTATGAGCCTTTTGCTCAGCGAATTAACGAGTTAACAGAGATAAAATTAACTCAATCCTTTTCGCACACAGGGTTACACGAGTTAAATAGTTCATTTTAGCTAAACTGGGGAGAAGGGCGGGGGGCGTAAAACTAGTTAAAATTTTTACTCATATCAGACTAGAGCTGGAAGTGAGGCAAAATTTTTGACCCGCACCCGACCCGCCTTACCCATAACCATGACCCGCATAACCCACCTTTGAAATGAAGACAATTAGGTAAGGCTCAATTACGAGTACAATTTTTTCGGGAGCAGAATTAGCCGACGGTCCTAATTGTCTAATGTATATCTGTAAGAATTAACTGAACTTGAAGGAAAAACCTTGCGACTGTTCTTACATTCTAAACTAGTACTTATTTTGCTATGTATCTAATATTTACAGAAATCATGTATAGATGTCAAGCGATGTCGTTTTCCAAAATATTGGCATTTGTTTGCGGAAGGTGTGATAATTTTGGCCAGGTCTAGAAAAAACAGCCAATACTAGAATTCGGCGAAGCTGGAAAATTTTTGAAATTTTAGTGCTAAAATCTAGTTTTTGGAGCCTCGACTGACCCACTTTTGACCCACATTTGACCCGCGGGTCACACGTGCTGACCCACACCCTACCCGACCCGCGGGTACCCGTGACTCACTTCCAGCTCTATATCAGACTTTTGTAGCTTATTACGTTGACTATTTGTAATGAAAAGGCTTTCATTAATGGTCAAAGTTGGTTGAAATTGCCTATTAGGTTAATTGTGTGAAGGAATGTGTTGAGGACCAGTCAATTTGAGATTATTATGTTCCACATGTTTCATCATACTTGCCAGAATCCAATGTCCGAGTTCATATTTGTATAGATATTATGTATTTGAAAGAAAATATCAGAGTTGCCAGACTAAGACCAATAATTAATATTTCGAATTCTACCCCCAAAGGTTAAATCAGTAATAGAAATAGACCCTTTTAATCGTTTAGTGGAATACCTTGCCAGCTAAAATGCTAAGAATAGCAGAAAGCACATATAAAACTGATACTAAAATCAAAGAATGTATTGATCAGAGTGAATTGACAGGAGATCTAGTTGAAGAGTGGGTACTCTTCGTCGATCTGGAATTGGTCCGGGATGGGACCTCTTCATTCGTATTGTCACCCATGGAAGTTAAGAAATCCGTGCCAAAGCAATTTTAGTTTCTAACTGCAGAAAGAATCGTGCAAGTTTATGTTTATGATTGTAAAAATTCCCTAAAGTGCAGTTTCAAGGCCATAAAGTGCCCAAATATTGGAAGATAGTCACCTAGGTAGGTTTAAAATAGGCATTTACGTAGTTATATAATGTAAAATGGCCGTGTTATCTGTTAGTTAGGGTTTATATTCATTGATTAGTAGTACTTAGGCCTTAATTAATTAATTTTAATAACTTTTGGTTAGAAAACAACTTAGGCTCATTGGAAAGGCAATTTTCTCCTGATTTCAAAAATGCAATCCCCATCTTTTAACTCCCAAAAATGAGTGAGTTATTAATGAAAATGTTTTACTAAGATTACTTCTAATTTCGTAATCTTACCTCTTTAAAAGGTTTACCTCAAAATTTAGTCCCCACCCAGCTTTGTGTTAACTTTGGGAAACTCCCTTTTTCATTGTCTGGGAAGCCGTCTGCTTCCCAGACAGCATAGTAGTGGGAGTACTACTACGTCCATTCATTCATTCTACGTGAGGCTTGTCCTCACTTGAACTCTTGTTTGGGCCAAGAGGAAAGGAGAGAATTGCCTCTCCAGAAAGAAAAGTTAGTATACACCTTTGTGTACATAGGTAGGTCTGGAGGGGGCATAGCCTCCTCCTTAATAATTTAAAATTAATAAAAAATTGGTAGGAATAGGTAATAACGTACGTAAAGTTAGAAAGTGTAGTTAGTATTACCTAGAAAATTACGTAGGAATTTTTATGCACATTTTTAGGCAATTGCTCCCTACTTCCTCGGTCAAGCGAGGACACTGAGTTTCTAGCAATAGGGAGTAATTACTGCTAAAGTTGCTGTGTTGGCTTCTCTTGTTTGCGGCCAAAAGTTCACTCAATATTTCAAAGTAGGGGCCCAGGACAGGAGAAGCCAAAGAAAATTAAGAAATTAAAAACAGACGTATAAACTGTGCCCAAGAAAGGCACTTAAAATTATTTTTCCCATAATCGGTCGGGATTGGCCTGATTTTTGAGCCCCATTTCAGTGGAATTCATGAAAGTTGAAAATTAGATCTGAAACTTCCCCCTTTGGTTGCATTTACATGTTAACCAAAATTTTATAAAATTCTAGAAAGTTTCGGACCCTGAAATTAATCAGAAAAGTGGTCAGCTGGGGGCAATATTTCGCCATTATCGTTAATCTTCCCCTGGTTGACCACCAGGCTCAAAAAGAGCCTGGATCCTGCAATGTTAAAGGTGGCAAGCTTCTAGAAAGTTCTAGAACTTTCTAGAAGCTTTGCCTTAAATTCAAAGCTTCGCCGACGGAATCGTGCTGTCACTGGGCTGTCAGAGAGCTGTCAGCCCAGTCCCAAAATTTTAGACTCACTCAGTGTTCGCTGAGGGCCGACCGAGAGCGGTCGGCCAAATTTTGTCGTTTGGCTGTGCATCTCTATAGTGGGCTGTGGTTTTGCAGCACCTGAGATTGCACGCCTTCCTCGACATTTAGGAAAAATCTAGGGACTTTTCTGGCCTTAGGGCCAGAAAAGGATGTGAGTTTATACCCGCGAACACCTACAATCTGAGGAGCCTTTGGGTTTTCTATGCCCGGCTCAAATTCACTGACTAGGACTAAAAAAATTAGGAATTTTGCATTGCCGGCCTTCGGGCCTATTTTTATATACTATGTGATTTTTGGCCTACGGGCCCCCTTTTTTATGCGGCCAATTGGCCAACTTTTCTTTTATTATTCCAAGCCACGGCCCTAGAGGCCAGTTTTGCATTGTGAAGAGGGCCCTCGTGGCCAGGGGGATTTACGAAATGATGGGATTTTGAGCGGGGACCCACCCCTAAGATTGAGATAGAGGTTCCCTTAATTACGCCCTGAATTTTTATTAAGCTAGTTATAGGAATCTTTCACCCCACAGCCGGCAACTAGGTGTTGCCGGCCATATTCCGTAATAAAGGCGCTTACGATCCAAAAATTACTGTTCATATGATTGTCTTTATTTTCAGCGTTAGGTCGGCTTTGAAATTATTAGGTGTCTAAAATATAGGTTGTTTTAAATCAAGTCTAAAACCATGAGTCTTTACATTATCTTGTTGATTAATAATTCTGAGTTTTGGGGAGGAATGGCCGGCTTCCTCTGATCGGTAAATTAAAATATATTTTCTGTAATCTTGTTTAATAATAATTGCTTAGCAATTATTATTCACTCAGGCTTTCGCAAACTTTCATCAAACTTTGTTTTAAGTAAGGAAAACGTGAGGTTTCTCTAAAATTCGAGTTTCCTAAATCTCAAAGTTTACAAAAGTTAAATAAAACAGCAACTTCGACGAGAAGGTTTCAAAAATGTGCATAAAGCAGTAGTTTAGGGAAGTACCTAGAATTTTGATTAGAAATAGGAAAAAAGTTTGTAGTTAGAATTGAGAAAGTGATTAATAACTGTAATTATGTTTGGCTAATTTCAGTAATTTAGGATGTATTAGTTAAATTAGAATGTGTGAAAGTGTGCGTGAATGCTTGTTTTTTGTGCGTTTGTATGCGTGATGCAGATCACATAAACTCCTTCTGTTCGACGAAGGTCGTGAGAATTGCAAGAGTGGAAGGTGTGAAAATGAGTGTATGAATGAGGCAATTCATGTAAACACCTTTTGTACGATAAAGGTCTTGAAGTTTACCGGGTATGATTGACCTTGAGATATTAGGCAGGACTAGAGGTGACCGGATTAGCAGGTACCCGAATACTAATAATCTAGTACGTAGGTATGAATGTTGCGTAAAGGTTGTGTAAGTATGCTAGCAATGGCATAGTGTGAATGTTGTGTGAATGTGCCGATGGTGGTCCAGTGTGAGTGTTGCACAAGTTTTGTATGAGTGTGAAATACAAGTTATAAATGTGTATATTTGATGAAGTTGCGCCCCATGTGAGTTCCCGTGGGATTATGGGCATTGGAAAGCACAGGTAGTTAGTTGAACTCAGGTAGTAGGCAGGAAAATCATAGTTAGGAGCTGAAAATCATTCATCAAAATGTATAAGTGTGATTGAGTAAGGTGTCGGTAAGAATGAGGTTAAAATGCGTGATATAGGGATATACGTAGGAATATGCAAATGAGGTAATGATTTTAGGCCTAGGGTCACGGGAACCCCGGATTGGGTCATAATCATCAAGTAATGTTCTGGCAGTCCTCGATTCGTCCGCATACGTGATAGGGCGGACGAATCGCAACAAAAGGACGCCGCACTCAATCTAAATTGCATAACGCCAACATCATTCTGTCTGAAATTTAAATCTCCTGCAATTTTTATCTAAATTTACCTAGGTATCCGTAAGAAGTCAATTTTAAGTAAAATATTGTATTGAATTGTTATAGTTATCATGAATTCTGCCTAAAATCGGTAGTTATTGTTGTTCCTGTCCAGGATGAGCAATATTGTGATCTCTACGCTTGTCAGTACTATGCTTTTTGAAATCATTTAATGAGACGGAATTACGTTTGACACCTTAGTATCCGTCAGGTTTAGACCACAAAAATGGTTTATAAACCAATAAAAATGGAAATAAATCAATTACTGCAAGCATGGCGCTTTGACAGTTGGTTTAAAACGTAAAGGATGAGCAAGTATTTCGAACAACAATAGGCAGGAGGCAATGGTAACCCAGAAATAATGTATACACTTATCAGTCACGTACGGTTAGCAATTAATATGTATTAGACTATCTTCCAATAGTAGCGAAATTTATGTTTATGCACGAGTTTTTAGTATGATTATGAAATCAAAGTCACGAACCAGTGGTGCGGGAAATGGGTATTTCCTGCAGTTTGGAACCAGGAATAGTCCTGAACCAAGCAAATCTGCAACTGTCATATTTTCTCTGCTTAATAGTCAAATTATGGAAATAACCAACCGATTCAAGGAATTGGCTCTTGTTCATAATCAGAAACTTGAAATGAGCTGAATTCAGTGTTATAGCTCCATATTGCACAAATGCAGAATGTACATCACAGAAGAATAGTTAGTTACAATTTCCTGCACAACAGTGCAGGAAATTGCTCAAATTATCACATTCTGCGCCTTTGGCTCTGTAAAGTTAGAGATAGCATTAAAACGGCCGAATTTTCATTCTAAAAGCTAGCAAGTTTGGGATAGTTCAACCGTTTCAATATGACAAGTTCATGTTCAAGATCTGAAAGCCAAAAAAGAGTGAATAATGGTTGCTGGGTTTGATTCCCGCACCATAACTATGTACTAATGGGTTTTAACCCATTTGATTCAGGTGCGAAGTCGAAAGATCTCCTGCCTGAATAGTCTGTCGTGCCTCTGGAGAAATAATTGTGATTAACCTGTTGGAATCATTATTCAGGAGCCGGAAGTGCTCAGTCAAGTTGCATCAGTGGAATCAATAATTGGAACTATTAACTGTAGGTGATCTAGTCTATTTGGAAGTGTAACAGGAACTTTGAGGCAGAGACTATTCGTACCGGCATCAGAATCATTTGGTGGTGTTTAAAACCAACGGCAAAATTGTGAAAAATTGTCAGTAAACTGAAAGTTTACTCCGGATTCTCAAACCTTGTAATCTCGAACCTTGCAATCCTATTTCACTGTCTATTTAATTGAAAATAATGATCTCCGTTCTTCTTACCTTATTGGGGGTGGATATCCCCATTGCTCTGCTTTAAAAGTTCAGTTACTATCTGATCTTAAGAAACCATTAGTGGAGAACAAATAACAGAAGACAGATCTAAACTAATTTAGAACTTTAAATTAATTGTTTAATTTTATAAGGCTATCTCCCGGCACTACCCCACCTCTCCGAGCCTTGTATTAGCTGATCCTCTTGAATTGGAGTTGATCTGCAGGAACCCCTCCGATAGCAATCTCTAAAGTGGGCTGTGGAGTCTTAGCGACTACTTTGCAGCAACTGAGAGCTCACCCAAAGTCCGAGCCCACCCTCAATTGTATTATTATTAATTATTATTATTTATTATTATTGATTAATATTGGTTTTTGGTCCTTTGGTACTGTAAAGGACAGATAAAGAGAGTGCACCATCATAACACGCACATAAAGCATATAGGACACCAGTAGTTGAAGTGAGTTAGGTTATAGAGTCGAACTTGAACAGGAATAGAGAAATAACATTAACCTGAAGAAGAGTATAGTCCTTGGCTGAACGTGCGTAACCTAATAAAACATTTGGGGTAAAGCTAATTTAAAATTAATCAAATCCGTCCCTATAGAGAGTCTGGCAACTCTGGTATATTGACTGTGAATAGCAATTGTCGATATACTTGTATTTATTACGTCATTATATTATACGGTGTATTTAATATTATTATTATCATTATTATATCTAGTACTCGGTCTGCCAGTAATTGTCGTAAGTATATTAAACAGAGTGCAGTGTTTACACGAGACTGTGGACCAGTAACCTACAGGTCCGGTAGTGATCTTCCGTATAAACAGTAAGTTTGTCTCAGATCTCTGCAAGGGATCTGACTAGAACCTCTCACGGAAGAGAAGACCTGAGTTAGTGCCTTTGATCTGCGTGTCAAGGCCCTCTATTTGATTTCGGCAGTGAACAAATAGAGCGAGAAATCGACCCCTCTCGCCGTTCGCTGTTGCCTATAGACTAAACGAACTCACAGTAGTACCCCTAACCAAATTGGCTGTAGAGATCCCCGATTTTGGCAAATCACCTTTCGGGAATCTGGTACTTAAGTTTGTCTAACTAGGCAAAAGCGCTGACCTTCTGTGTATCTGGCCTAAGAAAGCAAAGTAAGCCAACACGGTTTAATAGCAAATCATATCAAATCAATCAATTGGGAAGCGAAACAAATCTTTCAGTCAGTCAGTTCATTACATATTACTAAGTAACCAACTCGATAACTTATTGCTTTTGACAAATTATTTATACTTTCGTTAACAACTTGATGCCGTGTGACTTTAATTTCGGTTGACAGGTATTCATCACAGTCATTTTAAGGGTGGTGCAGGTTATTGAAATATTTAATTTAGTTGTTTTTCTGCAGAATAAATTTTGTTACATATTTTGGGCTATTTGAAAAACCGGGTCATGGGGTCAGAACTCAAGCAGGTTACTGGGTCACCGGGTCACCGGGTCACCGGGTGGAGTCTAAGTGGCCGCTTTCATCACGGGCACACATCATTTTTCATGGGTGTCCGTAGGCACACCGAATTTGATTAGAATATTCAGTTGACGTATAGAGAATTATATCCAAGCATTTGAAAAGGATGTATCCGAAGGCAAAACGCAAACGCGGTAACCAAAGCTCACAGGCAGCAGCATGAATTATATGTATGCAAATTGAACCTCTGTACGATATTCTTGTGAATGGTTAATTCAGGATATGTTGATAGATTCCTTTTGTTACATATTTGTAGGTCAGACCGTGCAAAAACCGACTTCATTCTATATTGAAACTTTATAGAAAACCATTGAGAAAACGAAAAACACGTGTCGGGGTCATCTTTGCAGGATTATAGCGAATTACAGGGCGTTGGAACGAAGCAACTGCCTGAAAAAAGTTTTAGAGAAACAAGTTGGCTCCTAAAAGGAGCATTATCTCGCAGCAGAAATTTATTCTAACACCCCCGCGCAATCCCGATTTAAAAGGTCGACTCTCCGTTCAGGGCGGTTTTTGCCGATTTTTGACACTTAGACAGTAGCTGCATAGCCATAATGATATGAGAAAGAAGAAGAAAGTCATGTACCACCGAAGGTCCGAAAAATTCGGACCTCCGGTGGGACTCGAACCCACGACATTTTGCGCACTAGGCAAACGCTCTGCCGACTGAGCTACGGAGGCACAGTCTCATCAAGCTTTGTCGGAATTCGTGTACCAATGTACATGACTTTCACTACGTGAACCCACGTAAGTAGAAACAAAGTGGAGGAAGAGCAAGCTCAAGGGCCGTCGCACTTGTTCTACAGATATAATATGAGAAAGATGAAGAAAGTCATGTACCACCGAAGGTCCGAAAAATTCGGACCTCCGGTGGGACTCGAACCCACGACATTTTGCGCACTAGGCAAACGCTCTGCCGACTGAGCTACGGAGGCACAGTCTCATCAAGCTTTGTCGGAATTCGTGTACCAATGTACATGACTTTCACTACGTGAACCCACGTAAGTAGAAACAAAGTGGAGGAAGAGCAAGCTCAAGGGCCGTCGCACTTGTTCTACAGATATAATATGAGAAAGCAGAAGAAAGTCATGTACCACTGAAGGTCCGAAAAATTCGGACCTCCGGTGGGACTCGAACCCACGACAATTTGCGCACTAGGCAAACGCTCTGCCGACTGAGCTACGGAGGCACAGTCTCATCAAGCTTTGTCGGAATTCGTGTACCAATGTACATGACTTTCACTACGTGAACCCACGTAAGTAGAAACAAAGTGGAGGAAGAGCAAGCTCAAGGGCCGTCGCACTTGTTCTACAGATATAATATGAGAAAGAAGAAGAAAGTCATGTACCACCGAAGGTCCGAAAAATTCGGACCTCCGGTGGGACTCGAACCCACGACATTTTGCGCACTAGGCAAACGCTCTGCCGACTGAGCTACGGAGGCACAGTCTCATCAAGCAAAAACATGACCAAATTTTTTCCTGCGATTGTGGAGCATTTTGTATGCAAGCCAGAGGGTTGCCACTTACTGGACGTTTTTTACACAAAGATACCCAGGGACCCTTTTTAAGTTGCTCCGCTAGCTAAAGTGGTCGCTTGCAAAAGTTGGAAAAAGTAGGCAAAACCCAGGTTGCGCATATATTTTAGCTAATTTCTTTATAACGAAGAATGGTTTCATTATAATTAAAAGGGTCCCCAGCTATTTGATAGTGGAATCGAATGATGTGGCCGACGCCTCACGAAAAAAATTCCTTTAGTCTGGAAAATATCTGGAAAATTAAGGTACTCCTAAAATGCTGTAAAATAAGTATTTATTATATTATATATTATAATATAATTATATGTTATAATATTATTATATGATATTCATTTTTGCTTTTGAAGCACCTTTCTAGCTTTTCGCTATCGTAAGATATAACCCATTTTCTTATTTTGGTGTCTAAAACTTGTCATTTATGCAAAAGTTAAATAATCAGTTGTTTCTTGAGCTACGCAACGCGTAAAATTTAACTAAGGGTGTCAATTTGAAGGACTGGTCGAGGCCGATTATTTGTGGCATTGTAATCTTCTAAATGCTATCCCGTGCGCTGCTATCATAAAAATGTAGTTTTTGCAAAAACATGACCAAATTTTTTCCTGCGATTTTGGAGCATTTTGTATGCAAGCCAGAGGGTTGCCACTTACTGGACGTTTTTTACACAAAAATACCCATGGACCCTTTTTAAGTTGCTCCGCTAGCTAAAGTGGTCGCTTGCAAAAGTTGGAAAAAGTAGGAAAAATCCAGGTTGCGCATATATTTTAGCTAATTTCTTTATAACGAAGAATGGTTTCATTATAATTAAAAAGGGTCCCCAGCTATTTGATAGTGGAATCGAATGATGTGGCCGACGCCTCACGAAAAAAATTCCTTTAGTCTGGAAAATATCTGGAAAATTAAGGTACTCCTAAAATGCTGTAAAATAAGTTCCGGAACTAAAGTTAGCTTCGTTGTATTCATTAGAATACGCTGCATTTTGATATGAAAAGGGCTTCTTAACTCCACTGACTGGTTGAGTAATTGGGGTTCAAAGTTGATGTCTCCAATAGGAATCACCACCTTAAGTAATGTTTGCATAACCATGTATCGAATAGGAAAATATATTTCCTTAAAACGCAACAAACAAACTTGTGATGTTGCTGTACCCTAAGCCAAGACTATTTCTGTATATCCTACGGCCTTAATCTGATGTTAGACTGATGGCGCACGTAATGTACATATTACGTTACAGACATATTACATATTTAATGTACATATTACATTAAAACAAATTTTTAATTTCTGAATGAGCTTAAAGCTTTTGCGATATACTACTAGAATAAGCGAAAGGCCATTGCATCATCCACAGCTCAAGGTGATAGCCAACACAAGTTCCCAAAAACCCAAGTGTCTGCCAGCTTGCAACGTCTTGGAACTGACACAATACAGTACAACCTGATTTGCATACTGGTGAATCACACAGAAAAACTCAATTTTCTATTCAACCGGCGGGGGAATTGTAGTAATATTTTCTGTTGTTGAATATCAAATTTTACCAAGCCCCCCATGCACAAATTTAAGTTAAAAACGAAAATTTTTATTTACTGGTATCTCAAGGTTATTTCACTGATAGAAAGTATCGTAGAAAATTCGCAAAGTTGAATAATTCCAAACAAGCTCCCCCTCAAACGAATGACAAAAACAAAGCAATAAGGAATGAGTGCAGTGCTAAGAATAGGCAGAATTTTAAGCTTAGTTTCCGTACAGTTCGTTTTGAAACAGTTTCGATAACAACTATCTCGCCTTTAGGCGAGATAAAAATATTGTTCACAGAGTCTTCCTTTTGGTCTTGCTTTTATTAAATTGTGAAAAAGGAGTCGTTGGTTGGCGGGCGTCTGCTTCGGCATCAATTGGTCGAGTGCCTGAATCCTCATCATAAGGGATCATTTTAACAGAATCTGAGTGCAACCCTCAGCTTGATCTAACTAAAATAATTTGAGACAAAAGTTTAGTTTAAGTCGAAATTCAGAACCAGGTAACTTTGGGAAAACTGTTCAAAACAGTAATTCACTTTACTTCACGAGGCAGATATTCGAAGTCTATGCCTGACTTAATTTAATATACTTTAGCATGTTCACATCCTCGCCTGCGTTTGCCAGCTCTGATATTTAGAAAGGAAAGTATGTTCTGTCTGTTCTGTTACATTCCTAAATTGTTCCATCTGTGCGTGTCCTTCGTTGATGTTATGAAGCCAGAATCACCACCAGTCAAGATGTAGATTTCCATGCAGAGAAAACAGGAATTGTTGTATGTTTCCTTTGTAATGAAACATTTGAAATTTTTAAAATCAAATATACATATATATGCTTCCAACGCAACATTTTAATATATACATTACTCATCTCCATACAATCGTTCCACATCCTTAATTTCAAAAAGATCAATAAAATCTGTCCCAATACCATCCAATACCAGATGATGATTTGTTAAATTAGGGCGCCGACAATCTGACGAAGAATTGCAAGGATTAAGAAGCTGTGATGCTTCTTGAGATATAGGCCGGCCGCCCGTGAAGTGCATCACTGCTTGTTCCTCCAATGCTGAAGTCAGTCGCAAAACTAGACTTTCTTCGCAAGAAAAGAACAAATAAGCAAGTGACGTGGGTTCACACGCTGACTTGGCATAGGAACCGTCTGGTGTCGTCTGCTGAATTCGCCGTCGACGAAATGCCACAAAATAGACGGCAAAACAGGGCCGGCTAGCCGATGAGTATTCTGTGATCTCCAGACGCTGGAGTGACGGAAGGCATTGTGTTAGGGTTTTGGCTCCAAGTCGCTTCTCATCTCCGGTAAGTGTGTGAATGTCCAAGGAAAGAGAGGTCAAACATTCACCGTATCGGTCAATAAACGGTGGCAGGTAGGTGGCTATGCTTTGGTTGGGATCACTTGGAAAGGATGTTTCTAGACGGCGTAAACTGGGTCTTGCCATATCTAGAGTTTGCAACAGTGGCCAGGGATTACAACAAAATGTCGGACTGTATGGCGGGACTGCAGCAGATCTAGCTTTAGATAGAGGCGCCATTTGGAACCTGGCAGGGTTTCTGGCAATAACAAGTTCCCTCAGATCTCTACCAGTCAATATACAGTTCACATTAAAACTGTGCAAGCTGTCAGAGTAAGGGGAATTTAATTCCAATGTCTCCAGCACAGGCAAATTTAGAATGCTCAGATTTTGGCTCCTCTTCTCAATCGAAAAGTCAGAATGAAGATTCAGGTCTAAATGCTTCACGTAAGGATAACATACTGATAGAAAATTAAAAAATGTGTCGGGATCTTCATCTAAGAATATTGAAAGTTTCAGTCTTTCAGCTGAAGAAACGGAAATGTTATGCTTGGCCTTCTCCAAATATTTCCTACCCTCTATCCAGTCCGTGCCTTGAATGGTCAGAATTCGCAAGGAACCGATAGACGCCAATGCCAGCAAGAGAGCGCTCCCGTGAGCAAAGACAACGCCACAATGCTCCAAGGATAGTTCCGACAAATATGGATTTCTGACGGCAATATTTCGAATCAGCGTCAAATTGAAAAATGCAGATCTGATTAGGCGAAATGAACGCAGTTGACCACCACTGGCTAAGCAGTCGTAATCTAATCGATTGTGATCCGTAGAAACCGTCAAACACTTGAGATTGGGGAAAAAGTGGAGATCTGATGGAATTCTGGATGCACCCAAGTCTACATTGTCCAGTACTAACTGTTTCAGGCTACAATTGGGAATTCCATGCAGAACTTGTAAGAGTTCAGCAGTAATGCGAAGGTTAGCCAGTCGTAGCGATCGAATACATTGGGGCCATTTTTTCCAGAAGCCTAAATCGTTGTTTGAAAGCTTTAAAAAGGCAGAATAGAGTCGTTCAACACATGGCTGAGAGTACTGGAGAAAAGACCACACTTCGGAAGTATTGCAGGGCAAAATGCGACAATTCCAATCCAAACTTAGTGACTTAAACTGAGGACAACAGTTTTTGAGAGTGGCACACAACTTTGACAGAAAAAGTGAATCCCAGAAGCAAGTCGCACCACAGTTGCTGATAAACCGCAATTCAACCAGTCCTCTGGGATAGACTAAAAGTAGGCTTTGCCGTTGTTCGTCACTCATCACTCCAAATGATCCTGAAGGGGCGCCAGGTAGGGTAAGTGTGAGAGTATGCAAATTAGGCAGCCATTGACTTATCAACATCATCAGGTCTGAGTTGACAGAAGATATCAAGTGAAGTTTCAATACAGTCGAAAACCTGGACTGAGACCAGATGATTAGTTGATCCATTGTGATCGGACCAGAATAAGGTTCTTCCAATCCAATCACCAATTCGTTAACATCACTATAGGATTCGAGGATCACGGTACTGAGGATTCTGCAAAGAGTTCCTTCCAGGGGAACTCGTTCTCGCCAAGGAATGTTCTTAACGATTTTTGCAAGAATCTCCTTTGGAAGCTGTTGAAGTTCCATTAGATGTAATATCTATAAATAAAAAGGTAAACATACTTGGCGTACATATATTTAAACTACCAGGATCTGCGAGGTTCTCGGGCAAGTGACGTATACGTTGCATAGGAAATCGTACTGTTTACCTGACTTGCTGCGATTAATTACCGAAGGTCAAACCAATAGCCCCTACCAATTATGACAAAGTGCATATGTTTGTTTGTCCTGTCTTTCCACTGAGCCAAATTAAATCAGACGACTAACTTCTGCTCTCTCAAAAAACTCTAAGACTTATACGAAACTCCAAAGCGCCAAATGCGGATGTTTTCTGATCAAGGAAATTCAATTTGCGTCTGCAATAAGTCACTTCACTCGATCGAGCACCCTTGAATATTCATACAAAACTGTATTTAACTAAATATGGATAAATTAACTTTATTTTCATATTGAAGTTTCGGTCCAAACAAGTTTCTTATCATATTACATTACTTTGATACCTCATAGCTATCTCGGAAAACACTAATACAATAAAAACAAATATAGAGGAAGTGTTGCATACAACAAGTGCAGTTATAATAGATTTAAGCCGACTTCTTTAGCTTTGCGCACCGCACGATCAAAACAACATTTACTAAATGCCTGGTTCCTGCTAGACGTTTTTCCATGAATGAAAGGGTGTGATAACACCGCAAATTCGCAAAACCGAGAGATAACAGACAGCACAGCAGCACCCTTAGTAGCAGCAACATGAGCAACAATTCTCAGCAATACTCCATTACGTCATCTGTCAAGTTTGTATAAAATCACTTTTCAAAATCTTACAATGTTTAGTGAAATTTACTATTAATAACGAATGCTCGCAAATATTCCAGAAAATGAGTAAAATTCTTTTCGCACATAGAGTTACTTATGGAAACATAGCTGAAACCAGCATACCCTGCAAAGCAATGGCTTTAACAATATAAACTTGTGAACCTATTTTTTGAAAACTTATTATGCAATTATCATGCCGAAATGTAAATTAGCATTTTTAATGGATACAATGAAGCTAATTTCGGCTTATAGATTTGTTTTAGCACGTTTTATAAATGCAAGCTTTCTTGGGTTTGCTGTCGAATTAAGTAAACTTTCTTTGGAAACAACGGTTGTATCATTAGATACCTCTATCAAATAGCTGTATAACATATCGTTGGCACTTCTGTTAAAAGTGATATCAAAGCATGAACAGCCATAGCCATAACTATTCCGCTCAAGGCAGTCAATAAGCGAGCCAAGCTTAGTTGAACATTGCAACCAAGTGTATCTAATAAGTTTTCGGATAAAACTATTACTGAATCTTTTGCTTCAGACGACATTTGACGAACTTTTCTTATCTGTACAGTAGTTACAAAGGAAATTTTTGAGGCTTTGATTTAGTGATTTCAATTTAATTGAAGATCTAATTAGTGTGGAAATAAAGGCTTATAAATAGGAAATAAATATTAAAATAAATATAAAATTATATAGGAAATAAATATTTCATGACTTTCAGGCAAAGGGCTAGAAATGCTATTTCCTTGTTTTCTCACCTAGGAATAGGTATTTTTTAGTTTATACCAAAAGCACATAATTATAAGAGTATGGCAAGTGCAGTGAGGGCGAAAATGTTTGCTTTCGCTTGACTCCCACATATTGACCCCGTTTCATGCCGCCCCTATGTGGGTACGGAGTACAAATGCGGTCTCTCACCCCTCAGCATAATTACACGCGTAAGTTAACAGGCTCTCAAGATTGTATGGTCGCATATACCAAATATATGCGAGTGATCAACCCCGTATGGAACTATGTAAGATACAAGATTGGGCCAATATGTGGGGGTCAGGCGATAGCAAACATAGCATATATTTTGCCGTGGGCCGAGTAGAGACCTTTACTGAACCCCAAAGCCCGTCCCGTCTCGCGGGCCGGGCTCTCCGGTGCCTAAGGTGGAACGGGCCGGGACAGGCCGATATAGGAAACATTTAGATGCGGGCCGGGCAGAGTACAGGAGTCAGTCGGGCTTCGGGCAAGGTCTTTGACTTGGCTTGACTTAAGGCCGAAGATCAGCATCCGCATGCGCTGTGGCCTGTTTTCATATGCTGTTTCACCACTGATTTCTGTCAGCAGCAAGATCCACGATGATGTTGGTAAAGTTGTTCCGCCAGTTGAATGTGCCCTATCCGTGTTTTGGATGGTCGAGGTTGGATACACGACTGCCCCACGTGCACCTAGCCGCATTGTGAGTGCACCACCAAGAGGGAGGTTTCTGGTTGCGCCAGATTGATTCATTCTCGCAAAGTGATCGAGCCAATGCAGCCGACTCTTTCTGACCGCTTCGACTCTTTGTGGGCCAGGTCTCAGAGGCGTACTGCAGAACAGAAGTGACAGCAGCGTTGCAAACTCGCATTTGATGTTTTGTTGAGAGATGTCGGCGGCAAAACACGCGTTCAGATTGCTTCTCCGTAGATCATCAGGCTTGGAGCTCGGTCACGTTACGAGGATGAATCAATCTGGCGCAACCAGAAACCTCCCTTTTTAGGTCAAGGTGGAAGTACATTACGAAAGTTTTTGACGGCTTTATTTGAAGACCAAGCTTACCAGCATTGGTGGCAATACGATCGATCAGTCTTTGGCATGACTGTTCATCAGGTTGCAGGATCGCAATGTCATGTGCATATGCAAGGATTGCCACATTATCAGTAGTACTGTATTGTACGCCATCATGGGGTCCTATTCATTATCCAATCTAGCACTGTGTTAAACAGCATGGGGAGCAGAACACAGCACTTTCTCTCACCGCTTGAGATAGGGAAGGTCCGCGAGAGATCAGAGAGCGACCGAACACAGGATGTTGCACCTCTGTACATATCTTGAAGTATGCTGAGGTACACTGGAAGAACGTCAAACAGGTACAGGGCCTTCTACATAGGGGCGCGACCCACACTATTGAACGCAGCGGTAAAATCGATGAAGCAGATCACAGTCGGTTTTTCCTGCCGAAGACGGCGTTCGATGCACCGGCGAAGGATGAAGATTTGGTCGACAATAAAGTGATTCTACCGTAGCTCGAGCAGTCATAATTGCTGACCTGTTTGTACACCGGCACTATTATGCCATCTTTGAAGCCCGTGGGACGGTTTCTGAGCGCCAAAATTTTCAGTATCACGTTGACAATGGTCGTGGTCGAAAGTTTTTCCAGTGCGCGGCCTGGCCGGCGGAGCAGAGCAGAAATTTTCACTAGCCGTGCTAGGCCGTGCATAAAAATTCAGGCCTAGTGAAGGTCTCCAGCGTAGAGTATGGCGCTTGTCATGCTCTTCTAAACTAGACACTCTTGGATATGCTACATCAAAGAATGTACTTCGGATCAATCTAACTAGTTTTGCTTAGAAGAATTATACAGTTAGCCCAACTGTTATATCTAGGGTGATGTGAACGCAATTGTTGTCAGTGGACAAATATTGCTAAAACGTAAGAAGGAATATTTTTGGTTAAGTACACGTTTGAAGCCGCGACTGAAATCTTCATCCCGTGAAAGCTGTTAAAAATAATAATCCTCGTTCCTAAGTCACAAGCATTATATTGATTTTAAGCACAAAACATTGATGTGTGGGTGCTCTTACCTAAATTTGGAATTAAATTTTCTTCAGCCTAATGATGTTTATGTCCGTTGACGCAGCTTGCAGCAAGTCCTTGCAGAAATACTGAACCAATGTTTGAGTCCGTTATTTCCGTTTACTATTTTCAATCGGACTGCGCTAAGGAGTAGGACGTCCGAAATGCATTAGTTAATAATCTATGCGTACCGAAAAGTAGTCAACATGAATTCTCCAATGATTATGTCAAGCCTGAATAGAAGGCTAACTTTGCGAAACATTTCCAATTAAGTTAACAGAATGAAATAGTAAAATGAAAATGAAATGAAATCAATCGTCTATATGATAAATTTACCTTGCTTAATAATTCAAATAATTCAATGTGACGAGATGATTTCTAAAAAATGCATTGTATTGTGTTTGAGCAAACTGTTGTGAAAGTCCTGAATAACACTGGCTCTTAGTGACGAAAACGAAACAACGAATTGGTGATATTGCGGCTGCATAGAGTCAAATTTTGTACAAAATGTATCTACAGTTTTGTACAACTCTGGCTATATTACTCAGCTCTCGTACAGCGCTCTCACAGAAGGCATTTTACAGAATTTCGAGAACCATGTACATTCCGTGTGCGCCAGCGTTGGGATCGTCAAGTAAGATTTATGTTTTAAAAATTTGTTGACTAGCACTAATGAAGGCATGTTCCAAATCACATCCATTAGACTTTTCAGGTGAATGAACCCTAATTTTACTCGAAACCTAACTGTGCATGAGTATTTAAACCTCACCGTTTACCAAGTTGTTGTTGTTCTACATAAAGCCGACTGCAGTCAGTCACGAAAATATAGCCAGTAGTTTACTTTCTTGACAGCAGGTGGTAGATCATCCTAGTTTTCTACGCTGTAAAAGCCGCACATTGGCTTGAATAGTTGCAAACTCATTTCAGAAATGTCGTGCATTTTTATGCTGTGTTGGTGAACTAAAGCTTCACTTGAATCTAGACAAAAATTGACAGCTTTCAAATTCCAGTTGGTACAGATGTTAACAAATGTCACACCCTATATTTCAGAAACAGTATCCAATTACATTTGGATACGCGCAGTGTTTGTGAACGTAACTGCACGAACTCAAGACCCACCCTATGACTACGACTGTTGTGATCCTCCAGCTGCAATTCCTCCAGGATGCGAGCTTGGTGTCAAGGTATCTGATAAATCCGGTGCTGAAACTAAGTGGGAATACGATTGGGCCAATAAAAAGGACTTTTCTACGTATCCTCCTAGATTGGTAACTGTAAAATTGTAAGCTCTTCATATGTTTTAGTAGAATAGTAAACATGCTATTTCAATTTCTGGCTAATATCAAATTTAGCGCTAAATTTGCTCAAAATTTGTAAAAAACTTGCACCTTTTCTAGTAAATTTTCTGCTGGGACCCTCCCCCCAAACTTGAGATAAGGTACAAGGGCAGGTAAAATTTGGGCTAAAACAGGTACAGGACCATTCAGGAATTGGTACGCTTGTTAATGTATGGTGGTAGCCGAGCAGGTAGAGCTCCCACGGTATGAGCATTGTGGACGTAATGAATGCTTTGATGGCCTTGTAGAACACCAGGTAATTGCCACTACAAATATTCAATATCAGTATTCCTTATTTATACGAAAACAAATGCTATATGACCTGATACTAGTCCCAACTGGAAAAGTGACTGGCTGATGTGGCTGTAAGAAAGAATGTCCTTATTTTAGACGTGGCAAGGTTGGGCTAGGAATTTCCAATGTCGTCTCAACCTATGCAACCTTCCCCGTATACGCTCACAAAATTGAGTTTGGCACGAGCGCGACATGGAAAAAGTATCCAGCGAATGTGAACGTCTCTCTTGTTGTTGGGTCCTATGAATTAGACGACAACCCGACAGCCAAGAACGACTATTACGAAACAGTTACAGTTCTATTTGTCCCAGCGCTCAGTAGTCGAAAATGGAAAGGAAACATTTTTATTCGAAGCCCGGTGTACTTCGACCCTGAACAGTGCACGGCTGTCACTAATCTGGAGTTTCACTGTGGACCTGAATGACATTTATTCAAAACAAACTAGTTTGAATTTGTCTAACTCTGGCGGTTCGAAAATAAAGGAACTTTACGATTAAATGTTTGCAATTAGGTATTATCTATTAAATGATAAATAATATACATTCACTGGCTTTGTCTTCTTTAAGAGTTTGGAAACTTTTCGCGAATTTGGTTTGCACCAAAATTTTAAAAAATCTAAACCTTTTTTCTGTTTTTAAGCGTAGAAGCGTAGCAAAGGTTAGAAACTCCTAATACGCTTCAGTTTTCCATTACAGTTTCAACACAAGCTTTTTATTACACGCTCTATCGCCACTGACATTTCTGGGTACATTTTTGTACCTCAAATTAAAATATTACAATAGCAGATGCAAGTAGTTTAACAAGATTGCCCCTAAAAGGAGAATATACAGTCGTTGAGCTATTTATATGTTATTAGTTAAATATTTGCTATACCGAATCCACTTTGATTGCAACTTTGACTTAAAGATAAAAGCGACATGAAAATAAAAGTAAATAATTACATGGCTCTAATCTGAAAAGCAAAATGGATAAGCAAACGTTCAATTGAAGTTACCAGTAACTTGACCTATCCGGATGCAAGTTCTCGGATGGACTTCTGAAAGTACACTTAGCTAAAGCCGTTGTTACACCAGTGCATTCGAGTGTATTTTAAAAACACGACAGTCTTCTTTTCCCATTATTTTGGAAATGTCTGAGTCGTCTGTTTGTTTGCATAACCAACAATAAACATGTTTAAGAACATGCAGCAGAAAACTAAAATACAGAAAGTGAAATATGAAATGATCTCTCGATATTGCGGTGGCAGTAATAAGTCTTGCTGAACTACTACACTAGCTGAACTATATTATAACTGAATCACGATCCGCGGATTGTTCAATAAGAATTTCCTGACGCACTAAGATCAGCTTTGGGCGTAGTTTCATCTTTGAGCATTCGAATGAGGGGGATGTGGTCCTAGCCAACCGCTGCTAAGGTCAATCTAAGTTGGTGCAGTTTAGATTTTGTATTGTACTGTATAAACTATTTGTGAACCTTCATTAGTCGATAGCAGCTGCGGAGGATATTGGAGTCAAATAACAACACAACAATATTTTTAAATTTCAAAACATTGATCCACTAAAATTCATTGAACGTTTTGCAATAGATTTAGTTTAGATTCTTCTAAAAGCTAAAGGGTTATCTTAAAAACACTTTGTTATTTCTAAAAATATATTGAGCCTTGTGCTAAAAAATGAGAGAAGCGTTATACCAAAATGAGGCGAAAATGCATTTCATACTACAACACTAGGGAAGTTAATCCGCTCCAGCGGAATATAAATTAGAAAGCGATGTCGCAGATTAAAAATGCATTCAATATTGTTGAAGCGATTTTGCACCCTATAAACAGTAGTCGAAAGAAAAATGAGTCGTAGCACTTCTAGTAAGCCCGATGTCTGATTCCCTTACAAGTCTTTAGATAGTTACGACAAATACAGTGGTTGCAATCGCAGCATGCGAACTGTTTCAAATTATAGTACTCAAAAGTTGCGCAGGCAGGGTTCAGATGTTGTGGTTACGACTGTGACGAATGACTATACTAAATGACTACGGGTAGATGTTATTTGGTAAGTTTTTTAAGTAGGTACTCAGCACATGACAGGTACTCATATGAAGCCTATGGTAGATGCTGCTCTCCGCAGTCCTTTAGCTGGCTTTGGAGAGATTATCGTTATAAAAAACTATTTTCGCGCTTCTTCAAAAAGCGTCTTCTAATTTACAATCAGCTGAGCCCACAAGTAATCTGCTCTGCGCAGTTAGTAATCCTTCCAAGCTCCAACGACCGTCTCAATCAAGTATCACTAATTGCTTATAGGTGAAAACTATTTTGAATTTTGGCGTTGTTGATGTCATGTTTACGAACAATCTGGATTATCTGCATCTTACTTATTTAATTGGTTAGTCTTCTAAGAATGTTTGTTACTTATCTCAGTTACTTCTCTAAGAATGTTTGTTACTTATCTAGACGTGTTAAAACTGAATTCGTAGTTAAAACGAAACGTTGTGGTACACGTACACCAACCTAATTACCAGTTTTGCTTGGAATAATCATAAGAAGTTTGTATTTTGAAATAACGAGTTGGGTTGAATCCATTATTGTATAACATTGTTTTAACATTACCAGAAATGATTGTAAATATCATGAGCGGTCTCAGTTTATCCAAAAAACAGAGGCAGAACTTAGAATAAATAACTTTGTTATTCATACTAATTCAAAAATCTGAAGTATCATTCGAAATTCAAGTCCCCTTTATCAAAAATAATAATCGGGACATTTGGCTGCAAAACACTATAACTTATATTAATTTGTTTCAGCTAACTACCGTTTAGTAAAAAGAAAGCGTTATTGCTAGAGAACGGTTGCCTAAGCTTTGAGCGGAATGACTTTCTTCCCAACGTCAACTATGATATTTGAGTCCATTTGCTAGATTTGCATCATATTCAACAAAATCACAGCACCAATCCATGAATCTGTTCCTCTAATTTACTGTAGGGAATAAGTCTTCGCTTTGAATAGAGCAGACGAAACGTATTACGCACAATGTTTTGAGCCCACATTTGAGTCGTCATCACAAAATATAGTAAACTAGAAAATTAATTACCAGCTGACGTACAAAGTATTCAAAAGCAATGTAGAACCAAAAATCCGAGATTATGCCAAACTACGAGTGCAGGTTACTTTGTCATTGATTTAAACTTTAGATCATAAAAACGCCATACAGGCATAGATTAGATCAATTAGATGGTTGATAAATTCGTCTTGATAACGTAAAGAAGAGGTTGCCTCGAAATTTTTATGCTCAATTTTTGTGCAACTAGTTTACGTTCTAGCAAAATGTTTGTGAAATTTCAGAAACTATGGGAACAGCTGTTAGTGACAACACGTAGAAAACGGAGTAAATATTCCTCCTGTTTTGAAGAAATTCATATACAAAATGTATCTCCTTTGCACTACAGCCCTAGCCATGCTACTCAGTTTTCGGACAGGAGATTCATTGAAAGCATTTTATACTGTTTCGAGAACAACGTACCTTCCCTGCGCGCCACCGTTGGGATCCTCAAGTATGATACTTGAATGCTTAAAACCTTTTGCTACGGTCAGTATAAAACGGATTTTAAGTCCAAGAAATTTGATATGGCCAATGGGGTATGCCATGTTTTAGCCAAAACTTGAAGGTTACACTGTATTACACTGTATTGAGTGTCCGAGCCTTACGGTTAACCAAATTTATGTTATTGTTCTGTGTAAAAGACACCTGCAGACGTGACGAAAGGGGTTCGCCGCCAATTAGTTTTAATAATGGCAGTTTTGATTTAGTTTAGATTTAGATTTAAAGATAAAATTAATGGATTTTACTTCTACCGAAGAAGGTGTAGAGATATGGCTGAGTCATCACGAAATAAAATAGAGGATTGACAGGTTCTAGAGCATGTGCAATGTGCATGCCTGAAACTACTCGGGTCCTATGTACCTTAAATAAAACTAATAAAAGAAGTAGCAATTTTAAGTATCACAAGTTTACTTAAAGTGAAATAAAAACTAGCGAAGTAGCGAGAATGGGTTGCCGCGGCATTTTCCCTTAGGGACACGGGTTTTTTCAGAAGGTTGCAACTGTTTTCCGAAAATTTCGATTTTAGTTCCGAAATCAGCGCTATCAAATTACCCTATGACCAACGTTTGAGCGAAATCGGAGACAAAACATTTTTCCGTTAAAAATCCGGGTTTTCGTGAATTTACGGATTTTCACTTTTTCGGCTATAACTTTCGCTAGGCGCAAAATGTCGCAAGAAGTAAAGTTGTTCAGCTCGACGAGCTCTTTCATTTGAGTACCATATCGACCACTTTCGGAAAATTTTTTCAAAATCCGGAATTTTCCGGGTCCAATATCACGAAATCCGCACATTTTCCAGAGATTTCGATTTCATTGAGCGAAATCGGATCAAAACATTTTTCCGTTCAAAATCCGGGTTTTCGTGAATTTACGAATTTTCACTTTTTCGGCTATAACTTTCGCTAGGCGCAAAATGTCGGAAGAAGGAAAGTTGTTCAGCACGACGAGCTCTTTCATTTGAGTACCACATCGACCAGTTTCGGAACAATTTTTCAAAATCTGGAATTTTCCGGGTCCAATATCTCGAAATCCGCACATTTTCCGGAAATTTCGATTTCAGTTTCGAAATCAGCGCTATCGAATTACCCTACGACTAGCTTTTGAGCGAAATCGGAGACAAAACATTTTTCCGTTCAAAATCCGGGTTTTCGTGAATTTACTGATCTTCTGTTAATCGGCTATAACTTTCGCTAGACGCATTTTTTGAAAAGCACAATGTTGTAACATTTGGTCTAGTTACATAGTTGTTAACATCACAAAGCAACAGGCACCAGCATCAATTATGAAGTCAAGACCTCCAATTAAAGTTGACCTCTCTCCAAAGTCAATGGAAGCTGACAATGAATCGCACTAAGGACGGAGCCACCAACTGATCGACTTTCAGTAACGAGACCTTATACAAAAGCACGATTTACTGTCAAGATAGCACTCACTTTTGAACAGTTTGAAAAGAGAAATCTAGGAATATTTCCACAAATGCTTCGGCTGCACGTAGGCTGTCGCAGTTGCTAACTCATATTAGAAATGACATACGTTGTCGTCCTGTGTTGTGAACCGCTAGTTGAGTGGAGTTGAGTTGAGCAACTTGAGTCTAGTCAAATTTTCCATACCAACTGAAAAATTTCAGTTAAAAATTACAATTAACCGTAACGGTTAACCAATTGTCACAATATGCATTTTAGCTACAGCTCCCAATTTTATTTGGATACGTGCAGTGTTTGTGAATGTGACTGCTCGAACTACAGACCCACCCTATGACTACGACTGTTGTGATCCCAAAAATGCAATTCCTCCAGGACGCGAACTTGGAGTTATGGTGTCTGATGAATCCGGAGCTGAAACTAAGTGGGAATATGATTGGGCCAACAAATTCGACTATTCCACCTATCCTCCTACTTCGGTAACAGAAAGATTGTAAGCTCTTACAGTTTTTCGTTTGATTATCAATCACACTATGTTGTCTTAAAACCATACCCGTATACATATCAACCAAAGTTTAACTGGTTAACTCATAAAAAGTTAACTCATTCAACACTGAAGGCTCTTATGAGGTACTAACTGATGCAGGCCATTGCCATAAGGCCCAGTTAATTGAAAACCGAGACAAAAATATTTTTAAATTTGAAATCGTTATGGTCGACAAATCAGTTTCTGCAAAGTGGACAAAATTATGGAATTAAGAAAATCCATGAGATACCTCATGTATTTTATAGTTAGCCTCCTGTAAGATCTTAGTTACGACAAAGCGACGTACCAAATCGTATTAACAAATGAACGCGTCTTTACTTCAGATTTTTCAAGGTGGGAGTATTAAGCTGTCTCATGTTTTTTCAACCTATGCAACCTTTCCCGTATACGCCCACAAGATTGAATTTGGGTCAAACGCGGCATGGCAAAGGTATCCAGCGAATGAAAACGTCTCACTTACGGTTGGATCCTATGAATTGGACGACAACCCGACAGCTAAAAACGAATATTACGAAACAGTTAAAGTTTCATTTGTCCCAGCGTTTAGTAGTAGAAAATGGAAAGGAAATATTTTCATTCGAAACCCAGTGTACTTTGATCCTGAACAGTGCACGGCTGTCACTAATCTGGAGTTTCAATGTGGACCAGAGTAACATGTCAAAAGCCAAACAGTTGTTATTCCTGCTGCGCCTCAGCGTATCTTAGCGTAACGTAGCAGGTATCTTAAAGTTGCTCTGGTTGCAAATTTTGCATACCCCGCATACAAATTAGCAGTCAAAGCATAAAAGCGTGTAATACAGTGTTGAAGATAGGCTGTGCATCTTTAGCACGTAGATTTCTTATGTCAATAACAGCCATGCTTGTAGACTTTCTTAAAATTGAAACCAGTTTACTGAAGAATATGTGATCAGCATTTGTGATCTTGACTTAAGGTCAAAACCAGTTTACTTTACAGTGTTTTACTGTATACAGAGACCATCTGACTGACAAAAATATCAAATTAGTTACAACTTAAAATCAACAAGAAGACCCCTAAAAGGGGTGTGGTTCTGCGACTGAGTACGAGAATATATATAGAATGTATAAATTGCAAATGCAACAGTAATGCGAGATTTCGAAAGTGTTGTTGCCCGGCCTACGTCCGGCCGGAAAAGCCATTTCATTTCTCCAGCCGGCTATTGAACGGCCGGTTAACGGCTTTTGTGGCTTACTACAATTTCCTCAGCGTATCGACTTTATCATCCCGATACATTTTTAAATGCTCATTTCCTGTTCTGGCGCCCACGAGGCAGCCAGCCAGTCATTTTTGTTTTTAGATTCGTTAGCCGGGCGTCTGTCGACCGTGTTTTCAAAACGTTTGCTGGTCAGTAATAGTGGCAATGTCTTTCTTCGGGACTGGAAATTTTTAGTTTTTAAGGATCACAGACTCAGTCGTATCGTCGTCGTGCCGTGATAGAGTGCTCGGGTTTATAGCTTATATCGGAAAATTATTAAAGTGTGCCGCAAGCGGTTCAAAATTTTGTAACATTTTCCGGTTTATTGAGTGCATCTAGCTATAAGATGGGTTCTGGCTAATAAAACATAAGGATTTAACTAAAATATCCTGCGACATTTAAAATGGTTATGATTAGAATCAGAATCCAGCACTGCAACCGGTCAGGTCAGAAGCTAAAAGTGAACTATTTTCAGTTTTCTGAAGCCTAATTTCCATATGCGCTAAAAGCCTCCAAAATGTTTTCTTATTTCATATTTGAAGGGGGGGCAATGAAGTGAAGACATCAGCAATACTTTATTAAACAAAATTTATTACAATTATTTGTCTGAAGTGGGGGCACTGAATGGAATATTTACAATATCCAAAAAGTTGACAGCCCCTAACCAAAGCAGCACTCAACTAAAACAATGGAAAAGTAACTTGTCAATTATGTATATCACCCCCTTCGGGTAAAAAAGGAAGCGCGATAGTATACTAGAGCAATGTTGAAGATACCCGTGATTGAGCAGAAAAGCCCTCCCGTAATGCTAATCATATCTATGTTCCGTGTAAGTAGTTCTGCCTCCAGGCAGAACAAAAATTAAAGCGTTATTCCTATTCTGCTAATGCTTCTACCCGTCCTGCCGCTAAATTTACTGTGTCACTCAAGTCACGGCTTGGAGGAATATGTCCAGAATTTGCCCTTCTTTAAAGTTTTGTTATTTCTTCTTTCCGCTGGAGCGGAATATATTCCCCGGCTTAAGCGTATGTAATGCATGTATACTGTTGCCATTCTCTACTGCCTCCCCTATCTTCGACACATGGGCTGGTATATGTATTTTTAGAGTCAACAGAAACCAACAAAAGCACCCCTATTAGTTTTCAGAAAAATCAAATCCGAATTGGTTCGTGACGTTTTACTGAATTTTATGATATAAATTTTTTAAATTCAACGAAACGCTTTGGCGTTATTTGTAGCTAAAATATTCCGTAATCATTTATCGATTAGTGGAAGTTTACAGACAAATTCAGCAATAACAATATTATATGCTGAATTATATAAAATTAAGCGGAAATTCGCAGACGACCAACTGTCGGTTGGTTAGATTAGGAAAAAGCTTAGCCCTCAGCTAATCTCAACCCTTTCTGATTTTTATTTGCAGCACTGTTCGCGAATCAATGTAAATTATTAAAAGGTCACTGGAAGCACAAGTTCAGAAGTGAAGTGGTTATTAGACATTAGACTGTCTAAATTATACTATAAACAATATAGGCTGAGTTCAAATCACAGTTGGCTGTTATTTTTAAATTTTATAAAGAAGGTATATCTGATTACAGTTTTTGAATTGAGGTAAAGAAATACAGAATGCGGTCTGAAACCTAATGACACCATCTTATGTCAACAAGATCCGGTATTCTAGAATTTTTTGTTCGACAAAGGGTGTGGGATGTTTCAGAAACCTAACATATATATAAATTGACTAAATTCCAAAGTTGAAAGACTTCGTGCCGCGGAGTCTATTTTCAAACAAGTTGCTTGAAAAGGAGTGGCGAGTGCGGATTTCATATAAAGAGACATCTGAATTCGTAAGTCTATGGTATATTCTACATGGCTCAACAGCGGAATAATGCCCCTTTTAGGGGCGATCTTTTTAAAGTGTTTGTTCTCATTCACACTTCCTGTTATCCCTCTGTTGATTGTTTACGGATTCATACAGTAAACTTATGTATTTCACTTGAAACTCACATTTTGCACACATTCGCTAAGGCTATACCTCTGTTAATTTCACTCATTACTTTTTTAAAAATTTCAAAATTTATCTTTTAAATAATAAAATCGAAATTGTCAGAATTTCTCGTCTTCATTTTCATCATTCGGATTAGGTACACACTAGACAGCACTCTGTTCTTTGAACTTTCCATCCAACTACGGAACACCTCAGCTCACCTGAATTTGTCTGCGCAGCAGGACTACAATTTTCAAAAGTGCAACAGAAAACTTTTATCCTTTTGCAGACAATCTTGCTTGTTTGATTTTTCATGAAAAACAAAAATCGAAATACATTCTGATTGGATGTTGGATAATGGCTGATTGCGCAGCGCGAATTATGTACGTACATATTTTTATACCGCCGGCGGCGGTAGTGGGTTGACCCATCTGAATTCCTATGTTTTGCATGTAAGGTTTTGCTTGGCGCGGAGGATTTCCGTCCTATCTTCAACACATGTCCCTAGTACGCAAGTTTTTTGTGCTCAACAGTTTCTCTATGATTGCGCAATGTTGATAGCATTGCTACAGTCGATTTAATTCAATTTATTCGCTCTGCATATTGTTTTGCAAACGATCACTGTCTGCCTTTTCTCGTATTACCGAAAATCGGGCGTTATTTGCTTGTGACTTGATTGGTTGAGATTTAATAGATCAAGTATTTATGTGCGAAACAATTTACAGAGCGAATAAACTGATGTAAATCAATTGTAGCAATGCTATCAAAATTGCGAAATTATAGAGAAACTGTTGAGCACAAAAAACCTGCGTACTAGGGATATGTGTTGAAGATAGGACGGAAATCCTCCGCGCCAAGCAAAAGCTTACATGCATAAAACATAGGAATTCAGATGGGTCAAACCACTACCGCCGCCGGCGGTATAAAAATATGTACGTACATAATTCGCGCATGCGCAATCAGCCATTATCCAACATCCAATCAGAATGTATTTTGATTTTTGTTTTTCATGAAAAATCAAAAAACAAAAATCAAGAGTCTGTAACTTTGATTTTTGTTTTTTGTTTTTTCTCAAAAATCAAAAAACAAAAACTCAAGAGTTTGTACCTTTGATTTTTGTTTCTTGTCTTTATCCAAACTCAAAAAACAAAAATCAATTGCAAGCATCGTGTATCCGTGGATCATTTGACCAATTGATATTTTGTAAAAATCAAAATATCAAATATCGACAATCAAACGGTTGTTTCGTGCACATTTGATTTTTGTTTTTACTCAAAAAACAAAATTCAAAGATTTTCAGTTTGATTTTTGTTTTTCGGCTGCGAAAACAAAAATCAAACATCAAAAATCAAATTCTAAGCGCGCTTGTTTTCTGCTGTCACAGAAAAGTGTAGAAGCTAAGAACTGTCGGAAATCAAACAAACAAAAATCAAAAATCAAACGTTTGTTTCCTGCACGTTTGATTTTTGTTTTTTCCTAACCAACAAAGATAATAAATAATAATAAATAATAAAATAATTACAGATAATTCCAAAAGGAAGATGTTAATTGCTAATTGTTGTCTTATTTGGTAGCTGTCCTTTGATTTGGCTAATGGACTCCAATCAGGGAGTCTTTCCCATTATCCCCCCACCGCTCCAAAGTAGTACCCAAGAAGCACAGTTTGATGGGTTGACTTGAAATTTGGTAGGAGTAGGTTTTCGGACCTGCTGATTTCAAAAATGGAAAATTCTAAAATTTTATAAAATTTTTAAAAAATTTAAAAATTTTAGTTAGTAAGGGGGAACAAGGAGATCAAAACATTTTTGTCCATAATTATGATGAAAACTTGCATACAGGGGTTTTCTGGGACGCTGATCACGATCTGAAATCAGTTTCTGAAATCATCGGTTTAGCTTTCCGTTAGCTCAGGATAAGCTTACATCTTAAGCTTACAATTTTAGCTTATCTTAAGCTAACAAAAAGCTGAATCGAAAAACATATCAGATTCGTGAGATTCGGGCTTTGATTTTCTGTTTAGCTCAGTTTTTCTTAAGAAATAACCTTTACTTTGATATTTGATTTTTTGATTTTTTTTCTGAAGCTTCCAGATAAACACCGGTTTGCACCAACCAATATAAGCTCGAGGTTGAGATTACCTCGAGCATAGCTCGAGATTAGCCTGAGGTTATCTGCATGAGCGTTACACCAACAAAAGTTTGAGATTAACTCAACCTCGAACTAATCTCGAGCTGCTAAATTTCAATCCTGGTCAAGAGAAGGATTGACTTTATTTCTTACCAGTTTTACAGCAGAAAAACTGCATTGAACAACGCATATAATCTGAATTTTCAAACATGAATGCCCAGTTGCAATAAACTGAAACTGATAGCAATAACTCAGCAAAAATTAGGCAACAGGTAATTTCCAAATGTTATTTTCATTCTTATCATTCACATTATTCTTACGTATCGTAGAATTGAACTGTATGCGGCATCGCACGCAACTGCAGACTTTTGGAAGCAATCACGATCCTCATTGTCAAGCGAGGATCAAAGACAATTTACTGCAATGATAATGTGTAATCAAAAAGTAGAATAGTTGAAAATTGCCGCTAGTATTTGATTAGTCCAATCACATAGCACGTGACTCTTTAACAGCATTGCATTGGATAATCCACAAGATAGAGTTTAGCTAGAGCTTAGCTCCAGCTTGACTAATTTGTAAGAGAAATCAGTTGGTGCAAGAGATAACCTCGAGGTTGAAGTTAGAGATAAGCTCAAGCTTACCCGATCTTGAGTTCGAGATTAGCTCCAGCTCAACCTTGGGCTAATCTCGAAGTTGGTGCAAACGGCCGAAAGAATCACATTGAAACAGTTTGATTTTTGTTGGTTAGGAAAAACCAAAAATCAAACGTGCAGGAAACAAAGGTTTGATTTTTGATTTTTGTTTGTTTGATTTCCCACACTTCTTAGCTTTTACACTTTTCTGCGACAGCAGAAAACAAGCGCGCTTAGAATTTGATTTTTGATGTTTGAATTTTGTTTTTGTTGCTGAAAATCAAAAATCAAACTGAAAATCTTTGATTTTTGTTTTTTGAGTCAAAACAAAAATCAAACGTGCACGAAACAACCGTTTGATTTTTGATTTTTGATATTTTGATTTTTACAAAAAATCAATTGGTCAAATGATCCACGGACAATCGTGAATAACCGTTGTTGTTTTGATTTTTGATATTTGCGCCAAATCAAAGTTTCAAAAAGCGCTAAATTAAGGTTTGGTGTTTGATATTTGCTGGAATAACTTACTTGAAACGGCAAAATTAGCTGAAAACTTTGATTTTTGTTTTTTGTATTTTTGCAAAAATCAATTTATCACGAGGTACACGGACATGACCGAAGTTAGTTTAACATGTGTTTATTACGTAGAAACCAAAATTAATCTGACAGGTATTCCCGATCTTATGCAATGACTGACACAATATTGTAATTGACAGTTTTCAACCAATTTTCATATTTTCATTGTTAACTTTAATTACTACTAACTAAATAGTTAACTAATAAACATAATTAGGTGACCGAAGTTAGTTTAACATGTGTTTATTACGTAGAAACCAAAATTAATCTGACAGGTATTCCCGATCTTATGCAATAACTGACACAATATTGTAATCACCAATTTTCAACCAATTTTCAAATTTTCATTGTTAACTTTAATTACTACTAACTAAATAGTTAACTAATAAACATAATTAGGAGACCGAAGTTAGTTTAACATGTGTTTATTACGTAGAAACCAAAATTAACCCAATAAGTAGTCCCCATATTACGTAATTACTGACACAAAATTGTAATCACCAATTTCAACCAAATTTCGTATTTTCATTGTCATTTTTATTTAATTATTACTAACTAGATGGCTGACCAACAATTATCAATAGGAGACCGAAGTTGGTTCACTGTTTGCTCTATAAGTAGACGCCAAAATTAATCCGGTATTTGTACCCAGTCTTACGTAACCACCGTCACAAAATTACATATATTTATCCAAGCATTTGTAGTAAACCCATCAGTGTTGTCTAACGTATATAACAGTACCCTGGGCCTGCAACATACAACCGCTAGGTTTCATAAAGGACTTAAGCGACATAGAAGCTGATGAATCCTCAGTATGCTAAAGATATGCTAACACTAGAAGGCAGCTAGCAGGGAGAAAGACTTTTGACAGCTTTGAGTCCTCAGTATGCTAAAGATATGCTAACACTAGAAGGCAGCTAGCAGGGAGAAATTTTAAGCAAGCAGGGAGAGAAAAATTTTTGACAGGTTTGAGTCCTCAGTATGCTAAAGATATGCTAACACTGGCAGGCAGCTAGCAGGAAGAGAAAAAAGTGGTGACAGGTTTGAGTCCTCAGTATGCTAAAGATATGCTAACACTGGCAGGCAGCTAGCAGGAAGAGAAAAAAGTGGTGACAGGTTTGAGTCCTCAGTATGCTAAAGATATGCTAACACTGGCAGGCAGCTAATAGGGAAAGAAAATTTTAAACAAGCAGGGAGAGAAAATTTTTTGACAGGTTTGAGTCCTCAGTATGCTAAAGATATGCTAACACTAGCAGGCTAGGGAGAAAATTTTAAATGAAGATATTTAAAGTGTATTCTGAAGTACGTAACTAACAATCTTGTCTTCTTTAAGTGTTTGTTTCCCTCCTTCCGTTTCAAGGTTAATACAAAGGTCCAGATGAAGAAATTCAATAGGAGACAAGAAATGGAAAATTTTAGTTGATAAGGGAAGAAAATTTTGCAATAATATTTTTGGTCTATACGATGCTGAGATAGATAGGTAAGAATCTATTGGCAAACAGGCAGGTAAATAAAAAGTTTGAAAAAAAAGTTTGAAAATGTTACTTCGTATTACTTAATTAGGCCGTTAATTAATAAACACTAATTAGGCAGGTAAACATACTAGATAAGTACATAGGTAAAGTTAAATACGTAGACAAATACGTAAGTAAAGTAATATAGTCCAATAACACTGTGTTAAAAATTTAGTACAATGTTACAAAGCTTATCTAAGCTAGAGGGAAAATTGGCCAATAATGACCTTGAAAGCCATCTGCACCCGATGATTAATGACCTTACCTGTATGATTAATTACCCTATTCGTCAAAGCCAGAATGAAGCCAGCACACCTGTACAAACAGCGGTCATTTCATCTCTGCTATACTACTTGTAACTAATTTGATATTTTTGTCAGTCAGATGGTCTCTGTATACAGTAAAACACTGTAAAGTAAACTGGTTTTGACCTTAAGTCAAGATCACAAATGCTGATCACATATTCTTCAGTAAACTGGTTTCAATTTTAAGAAAGTCTACAAGCATGGCTGTTATTGACATAAGAAATCTACGTGCTAAAAATGCACAGCCTATCTTCAACACTGTATTACACGCTTTTATGCTTTGACTGCTAATTTGTATGCGGGGTATGCAAAATTTGCAACCAGAGCAACTTTAAGATACCTGCTGCGCTGAGGCGCAGCAGGAAAAACAAAAATCAAGAGTTTGTACCTTTGATTTTTGTTTTTTGTTTTTTCTCAAAAATCAAAAAACAAAATCAAGAGTTTGTACCTTTGATTTTTGTTTCTTGTCTTTATCCAAACTCAAAAACATAAATCAATTGCAAGCATAGTGGATAACCGTTGTTGTTTTGATTTTTGATATTTGCGCCAAATCAAAGTTTCAAAAAGCGCTAAATTAAGGTTTGGTGTTTGATATTTGCTGGAATAACTTACTTGAAACGGCAAAATTAGCTGAAAACTTTGATTTTTGTTTTTTGTATTTTTGCAGAAATCAATTTATCACGAGGTACACGGACACATAAAGCCAACTTTTCATGGAATAAATTGTTTTAGGATGCCAAGAGTTTGGAAACAGCAGCAACCACAGTGATATCGTTTGTGCGACACCATATGAATCGTACTCATCATCATCATCACCACCACCATCATATCCATCATCATAAATCAAAATCACCAGAGGTATCTTGCAGTAATTTCAATTAGCTCATTTGTGGCATTTAGCATGTATTTTTGAAAGACTTTCTTGCAAAATCTATTGACAAATTTTGTTCCCTAACAGTCCACCATTTTTTACTTCAGTTAAGCTACTTAGTCATAAAACTATTCATTTTATCGGCATTGTAATCTTTCAATTTTTCTTTATTTTTAATTATGTCTCAATTAAGTCTCACATGTTTCATTTGAGGAAGTTGACGAAAACAACGACCCTGTTGATGATATCAACCAAGTAAGCTACGGCTCCTTGTGATTTGCCTGGACATTTGTGATTTGCCATTTGAGGTTTTGTCTAGCAAATCATAGATGCTAGCTGTGTACTAAAGACTGACCAAAAATTCTTGGACCCGAAATGTGAGCGGCTGTCCTGAGTTATCATTTGAAGGTAGCCTATACAATGTATATATTTTTCAAATCCTCAGGAACCCAAGATTTCGAAAATCCGAAAAATTTCGAAGTTCCGGATTTCATTCACGGAAAATTTAAAATTTTTAGTTTTTCGCCAAATTTTTATCGCAATCGAAATTTGGTTCTCACAGTCGAATAGAGCTGGTCCCGCTACACATTTTTGCTCTTAGAAGCTTTTCACGAAAATGCACCCAATTTCCGGGATTCCGGGTTTTCTAAATTACCGGATTTTAAAAATTTCCTCCAATACCCTCAAGATGGGTATCATTCGAAAGCTCTTATCGAGCTGAACAACTTTTCTAATAGAACGAACTCATGAAAATGCACTCAATTCCCGGAATTCGCGAAAACCGGATTTTCCGGATTTTAAAAATTTTCTCCAATACCCACAATATGGGTATCATTCGAGAGCTCTTGATGAGCTGAACAAATCTTGTAATAGAACCAATGTCTGAAAATGCACCTAAATCCCGGAATTCACAAATTCGGATTTCACTCTAGCTTGGACATTTTTCTTGAATTCCGAGAACTGGGCTCATTTCTGCAAGTTGGTTCTAAAGGTTTATTCAGCTCATCAAGAGCTCTCGAATGATACCCATATTGTGGGTATTGGAGAAAATTTTTAAAATCCGGAAAATCCGGTTTTCTCGAATTCCGGGAATTGTGTGCATTTTTGCGAGTTCGTTCAATTACAAAAGTTGTTCAGCCCGATAAGAGCTTTCGAATGATACCCATCTTGTGGGTATTGGAGGAAATTTTTAAAATCCGGTAATTTAGAAAACCCGGAATTCCGGAAATTAGGTGTGTTTTCGTGAAAAGCTTCTAAGAGCAGAATTGTGTAGCAGGACCGTCTCTAATCGACTGTGAGAACCAAATTTTGATTGCGATAAAAATTGGGCGAAAACCCAAAAATTTAAAATTTTCCGTGAAT
The DNA here is from genome assembly GCA_030248195.1 of Trissonchulus latispiculum. Lineage (NCBI taxonomy): Eukaryota > Metazoa > Nematoda > Enoplea > Enoplida > Ironidae > Trissonchulus > Trissonchulus latispiculum. The sequence continues at coordinate 47,810 of JASAND010027168.1, forward strand.
GAATTCCGGAATTTCGGATTTTTTCAACTCAGGACAGCCGCTCACATTTCGGTTCCAAGAATTTTTGGTCAGACTTTAGTGCAGAATGCTACCTTAGCTAATCAATGGACGTAAAAACTAAATAAAAATAAAATTATGATTCCATAGAAGCTGAAGCCTTTTCTCCAGTTGTACACTCTTGTCTGTTTTAAAAATTTTTACATCAGGTATCCAAAAAACCATTTTCAGGAAGTTGCTGATGCTTTGGATTCTCTAATCCTTACATCGGATCTAGCTCTTGAATCTGGCTTTGGGTCGTCAGAAAGCAGTGATGACGATGAAGTGTCTCACGGAACGAAGCATCACTACAAGAAGTTCCTTCGATGTGTCAGGCGTCGTTCTGAGCACAGCAGTGAAAGAGAGAGGAAGCCTTGCGTCTACAAAGCCCTCCCTCTTTCCACCAAACACGATATTCAGAAGGCACATAGGAAGGCCTCAAAAGCCTACAAGGACTATGTCAAGGACCTCAAGGATGACCTTAACGAGGTAGACATTACTACAGTGTTACTGCAGTGTAAGCCAGTATTGGATGGTTATAAATTAGTCTACTTTCTTAGATTTGCAGTAGAGACTATATTTGACTCTTAGCTTTTGAATTTATGAAGAGCTGGTGGTGACTTTAGGCTTAGGCTTAGGCTCAGGCTTAGGCTTAGATTTTATTAATTTTTCTTTGAAACAATTAGAAAGTATGTGCGGTTAAAATGAGGCTACAATATCATTCATTTAATCGTATTTAATTATGAAATAGTAGTATTCAGTTTGGTTTAGTTTAATAGGTATTTAACAATAATTAAGTAGAAGGGTTGCAGTAATTTAATCATAATTATTTAATATTTGCCACTATTTTAGCTTGATCAACTAAATCAACTGCTGTTGATCTTCCAAGCTAATTTGAAGCGTCATGCAACTTCAGAAACGGAGTCAGAGGTATATTACTAGGAGCTGATGATGTTATATCCTTAAAAATAGTTTAAAAAACAGAGCTGTAGTTAAAAATTTCCCGAATACGGAGTGAGATTGGTTGCTAATTAGAAATCAGCTTAATTAAAAATTAAATTTTTGATGACTTATTTAACTAACAAAAATTATATCTTCAATTTCCCTATTTCTTCAAAGGTTATGTACCATTTTCTTCATAATAATCTATGTCTTGTTTAGGATTTATTGGATACACTGTATAAGTTTGTCCAGGACTATATGGAAACAGCTGAAACGGTCGAACTCTCAAAAGAGGTAACACTAATTACCAGTATTTGCTTTGTTACTCTATTTGTCGAATAATATTTTGTAGGTAGGGAGCTCAAAAAATCAAAAGATTGTGTCATTTTTGCAAAGCTTCATATCGAGGCTTTACTTGACTAGCCTCTGTTGTTTCAGTTTCTAGTTCAGTGGTTATTAATCGATGCAAGTATATGGGCTATTAAAGCAAAACTAAAATTTTAATATTCTTGTCATAAAAGATGCAGGGAGTTGCAAAAGTGTTGCAAAGTGGCAAACCGATTCGCATTTGTAGAGCAAAATTGAGAATTCTCGTTTGATTTCCTAATATTTTAAGCAAAAAGCATTAATGTTTAGGAATTACTGCTCAAAGAATCTTTGGCAACTTTGGTTGATTTCTCCATTCGACATCACAATCGTTCACATCATCATCACCATCATCATCATCATCATCGACGAGGTGACTCCGACAGCAGTCAGACAATCGATGACACGCCTGCAGAGGAAAACGATGATGAGAATGATGATGACGTAAATTTACTTCCTTTAATTTCTTTTCATAACCCACGCGATTAGAAAGACGATAAAATATCTGTGGCTGAGCCATAATTCTCAAATTTCAGCTTTATAATAACGTTTTTACTTCGTTAACTATGTTTGTTTTGTTTCTTCAAGTTCTGGAACAGCTAATTAGACAACTGCACGGAAAAGGCAGAATTAGATTACTGGTTGATTGTGATTCTAATTAATTTTCCTTTCAGCTTGACGATGCCATTGAGAATATTCTGATGATTACAGACTTAGCAAGTTCTGACATCCCAACTGAAAATGATGATAGCTTAGAAACAGAGGACTCAAGCGACAGTGACGTAAGACTACGGATATTCAAATAGAACGTAAAATTCAAAAGTTGTATTTTTCGACACTTTGCATGCCCTTTCAGACAAGTTTGAAGTATGTGATTTATTTTTTAAACTGATTCCATTTTCTTTAGGAGTCTTCTGAAAGCAACGAGAAAGAGCCTTTGGAAAGCATGGAATCGCGGCCTTGGGTAAAATGTTTAGTTTTTGTGTTAGTTTATGTTAGTTTCCTTGAGTAGCCAGCATGAAAGGAATTTAGTTTTCCAGTGAGCAATCATAAACAGTAATGTGAAGAATGTGTGCCGTGACGGCGAATTGGTTAAAGCTTTCGGCTAAGGATCCAAAAGTCTGGGGTTCGGATCCCCGCATCCACAAGGCTTTAACAAAGCCCTTTGAGCAAGTGCTAAACACATATCGGTTTGCCGTGAGCTCCATCCAACACAGCTGTTTCTCCTTAACTGGTCGGAAAATGGGTACCACTGCGGTTGGAAGGTAACAGGAGTCTGTGTTCTGGCGTAAGCCTGATCAAGGGCTAGCCCTTCCCCAGATGTAGTCAACATTTGAGTAGTCACTCCTGGCTTCGGAGTTGAGACTCACGAGACAACCACCGGAACCCTATAACCTTCTGTAGGTTTGAGTCCTCTCCTGGGGTCACTTTACCTTACCTTACATTACCTAATGTGGAGAATATATTTTGAAAGGCGAACTTCCAAGCGGTAAACAGAAGGTCCCGATTTTTGCAAGCTTTAGACAGGAAGGTATATACCAAATTACAAATTTTGCTATTACAAATTTTGAATGGTTTTTATCTGTTCTGAACTATGCTTAAGCTGCTACAGTAAATTCTCCACAGCGGGAAGCTCATAGTAAAAGTTTTATTCCAGTATGACGATATGAGTTTGCTCAGTTTTGGAAGAAAACATCACAGAAATCACACTCATCATCATCATCATCATCACCATCATCGACATGGTAGTGGAAGTGCTGATGACTCTGCAGAACTCAACAGTGATGATCAGGTCTTTCCATTATGTTTGCTTAGCTAAATTCCAATAAAAGCTATTACCGAAAGCATGGAGCAACAAATTTCACACTCTATGGCCTAAACTAACATCAATCTTTAATAGTAATATAGTATAGTAATATAGCAATATAGTAATCTTTAATATTTCAGGATTCGAACATTGTAGCAGCTACAGTTGCTGCAACCATTGACTACGGTGCGCCTGACTTTGACTGCCCTCCAGACACATCTGATACACCGCCTACTTCCGGTGAGATAGTAATAGCTTTAGTAATACTAATAATAATAATGAATAATGCGTTTAGTATTAAAGTAGGAAATAAACTGATCCAGCACTTGCAGAATACCTCAAAATTTAATTTCTCCGGTGGATTTCGAAACCAAACTGTTGCATTCACACCCTGACCTTCTACAAAATGAACTGCAGAGGCTATGGTCCCAAACTTTACTCATGTTTGGTATCGAGTAATTAACTGTTAATGGTGGTAATAAGCGAAGCAGGTACTACACAAATTTGTAAATTTTCATTATTTTAGTGCACAAACTGAGACCTGGAGACTTCAAGATTATTGCTGCGATGGGTGATTCAATTACAGTAATGAAATAAAATTTAATGAAATATATACTATTTTTTAAGTTAATTAAGTCTACTTAGTAGCAAAACTCAATTGAACTACAGATGATTCTACTAAGGAAAACTAGGCCAAACTTCTTGATTAATCTGTTTAACTTCAGTCACTTCGACATAAACTTGAACTCGAGCTGAATACCAGAACCTAAAAGACTGTTACTGATAATTTGAGACATATATATATACACTCAGAAGAATAGGGCTTTGTCAAGAAACAGTAGAAAGTAGAGATGAGATCAGGGCCGACTTTTCGGGCCCGGCCCGGCCCTGCTCAAATTCTAGGTCTGCCCGGCCCGGCCCGGCCCTGTGTCACAAATTTTAGGCCCTGGCCCAGCCCGGCCCTGAGTGGCGTTTTGGTCTGCGCGGCCCGGCCCGGCCCTGAAAAGCCATGATTTTTTATTAAAAATTCTTCTATGATGTGTTCTGAAGTTCTATGAAGTGAAATGTGTTCTGGTTTTGAAATATTTGGAGCCTGAAGAAGCTATGCGCAACGAAAATTTAAGCATCCTACCGTACTAAGGAATTTAAACATTAGCACGCAGCTTTGTTGCCGCATGCTTAATATTGAGGTTGAACTACCGAAGTGGATTATTGTTTTAGTGAGCTATAATTGGCTAGTTACATAGTAGGTTGAACTGGAAAGCAGACTTACACAAACAGGCACTCAAACTAATATTGCAACTAAAATTTCAAAGAGCAGTACACAACCTCAAACATATTTGGCATATCCAGTCTCATTTGTTGGGAAGAAAGCAAGAAGTTTGAATTCAGGAAGGCAAAGACAATTGTTAGAATTGGAAAATGTATATCTTCAATACGTAAATATGTAAAAACGACGGCCTGGCAGGGTAGGACAGGGCCGGGCCGGGCCGGGCTTTTTCCGTTGGAAGCTGCGCGGCCCGGCCCGGCACTGATTAATTTTTTCTCAGGCCCGGCCCGGCCCGGCCCTGATTGGAAAGTTGGTCTGCGCGGCCCGGCCCGGCCCGACGGGCCGGGCCGGGCTGGGCCGGGCCGGGCTTGGTCGGCCCTGATCTCATCTCTAGTAGAAAAGGTAAACCTAACTTAACTTGATCCTTTTCAAGAAAGAGTTAAATGGGAAACTCAAGCTTGAATGGAGTTAAAACGAGATAACCCGGTTAATTTTAACTGTAGTCTACCCTACTTTTTGACAAAGCCTCTAAAAGACAATAGAGGGGAAAAGATACCAGCTGTCTTTTTTCTGACGATATGACCTTTGTTTGAGTTCCTTTCGACTTTCAGGTCATGTGCCTAAATTTTGTTGAGCGGCATTTTAAGTTTTGTGAGCTTTTCCTCTTTATTCTATTTTAGGCAGGAAACGGGGCAGGTGGAGTGGAACTTGCAGACGTACTCTTAGAATACCGTGGTCTCAGCTGGAGGTGAGTTGCTGCATTCCTTTGGAAAAACATTTGGCATTTTTTGTAATCTAGATATATATGAGTTCAATATTATTGCTACTGCGATTCTCTGTTCTGTATGTTTGAATTGACAGAAACAGCATTGATTAAATACAATTGAGGAATTAGCCCTTTTTATTTAACTTACTCCTCTAATTTCTTTTTAATAATCTTAGATTGTTCCGCAGATAATATGATAATATAACATACGATAACATAAGCACTTTTATACCTTTTCAGTATTGGTGGTGATAATTCTTTGGATACTATGGTAACTTTGCCCAGTAAGTTCCTTTCTCATTTGTAATCTTTTCTTATCACGCTAAGTTAACCATAGTCTACTACTTAAAATAACTGAGTATAAAGCGTATTCGACCACTTTGGTTGAGGTTAGTGCCTGCCAATCCTTGTATTATACTTCTGTGGCAATATTTCACGATATTCGTAAAAATAGTGCTTTTTCAGATGTCTTACGTAAGTATAATCCGGAGATTGTTGGACCGTCAAATGGCATTGCGCCTGAATGGAGGGAGGAAAACGCCCGATTGAATGTTGCCATTCCAGGCGCTGTTTCTGGGTAATCAGAAAGCACTTTGTTGTAGTACAAATCGATAATCCGCGTAGGCCTGAAAGTAATCAATATTCTTCAGTACACTTCAGTAGTAAAGTAATTAATAAATTATCAATTAATTCAGTAGGAATTTAACCTTACGAAAAGACATCAAGAATTAGTCTTAAGCTTTCAGATAATAATTATTTCACTTTTTATTTTTATTTACTTTTTTATTTAAGTAAATTTAAAATCAAACAATTTCCAAGTAATAACTACACAAGAAGTCGACGTTTTTTTAAATCTACAACGCGTCTTTTAAGAGATGTGGTGAATGAGGCTCGCGATTTGGTTCGGCGTCTGCAGGAGCTGGAGAATGTGGACTATCAGGACGAATGGAAATTGATAACAATATTTATTGGTGCAAACGATCTCTGTGCCTCCTGTCATGATAAGTCTGTAAGCTATTTTGGGCACAAACAAGAGCGCTATTTATTTACCTATTTACCAGAAAGTACAAAATTTACCTTATGAAATAAGAGCCTACTCTAAGCTCTTTCCTAATGCCAACATAATGCTGCCGTCCAAAGCCAAAAAGTCGTCACTAACATTTTTGCCAAAATGGAGTTATGACCATCCACATACACAAAATTTTATGCTGAATTTAACTAGCTGTTAAAACTAGAGTTGTTGGCCGGCCGAGGAAAACCCGGCGGGCCGGCCGCCGGCCAGCCGGCCGGGCGGCCGGCCTGCCCGCTATGCCGACAATCCGGCCGGCCGGCTGGCCGGGCCGGCGGCCCCCGGCCGGCTGTCCGGCCGGCCGCCGGCCAACACCCGGCCGGCCGGTCTTCAGAAAAAGGACATTACTTGATTTTATCTGTTATACATAACCAGGAGTAACTGTATGCATCAATTAATGCTAAATATTATGCAAAATACACGAAAAATAGGGCAAAACTGGTACCGGCCGGCCTTTTTTGACCGGCCGGCCGGCCGGTTTACATCACCCGGCCGGCCGGCCGGCCGGAAACGGCGGCCGCCGGCCGGGTTCACAAGCTCGGCCGGCCGGGTCCGGCCGGCCGAGTCAAAAAACCGGCCGTGCAACAACACTAGTTAAAACGTCGTATCTACATTGCATTTGCAGTAATAAACTTGGCAGAAAAACGTATCTGCACATTGGCATTGGATGTAGAATATGATTCTCAACGTGGCAAACAATAATTTATCTAAGAAATTCATTGAGATTTATCTACTTTCTACATGCATCAGTCTTTCCAAATTTCTATAAAATTGAAAGGTTGTGCAAATAGAACAACAGACAAGCAACCGTACGCTTTTTGTGTAACAGATTCATGCCGTTTCGCGTGCGTTTGTAATTTTAGTCCTCATATACCACAGAAGATTACATTTCCAACTTGAAAGATATATTGGATTTTCTGGAAGGCAATTTGAAGAAGACTTTTGTAAACCTGGTTACGATTGTAAATGTCACACGCTTGGCTGAAACTCAACATATCTCACGATGCAACACTATTCACAGGCATGAATTAACATTTGTATGAACTGATCATTAAAATTCAATTTAATAGTTAATGAAATGAGACGAAGCGGACAAATTGAAAAATCATTAAAGTCACTGCCTTGGACTGGTCTCAGTGTTGATGAAAAAACTTAGTTGTACTTGACTTACCGCGTTTTTTCATTTCCGCCCAGAAACTAACATTTTCAATTTCATTATAACTAGATGCTTCGAATTTTTTAGCTTTGAGTGTCCTTGTGTAACAACCGAGTATACGGAGCAGTTGCCAACTTTCAATAATCTGGTAGAATCCTATCAATACTATACTCACCAGTTGATCCATTCTGGCGCCTACGATTTGAGGGACGATTTTGCCGTTGTTCTTCAGCCTTTCTTTGAAAAAGTTGAAGTACCAAAAACGGTATGTTCCTGCTTGCAAACATGCATCCTGAACATGCATTGTGGTGTGTCTGAGTTCCTGCAATGTTTGTTTAATTTAGTTAAATTTATAATTAGGGGCGGGCGACTGACCCATGGGTTTTGATCGACCAGGCTGAATGTTTTGACTGTTTACAGTATTTCAGTTAGGTACGGGTATTACCAGCTTAGAAGTATACTTTTAAGGATGATACTCATACATTAACATAGGATCGGGTCCTGGGGGTCTTGTCCCTAAATAAATTTTGAGGGGGCTTGTACCTAAAAAATACATTTGTGAAATTTTTCGAAAAATTTTACATTTTTTATTGAAATTTGCAACAAAATCAATAGTTCTTAAAAGAAAAATTTAAAATTTTGCCCGATTTTCACGAAAAATTAAACGTTGGGGCTGAGAACTTCCGGCGAAGCCGTAAATTTTTAAAATTTTAGTGTAAAAACTAATTTTTTTCTTGCTATTTTAGCTTGCCCTTGGCCATTTTTTCGTTACCCCTTGTCCTTGACGGCGGTAAGGCTTGTATCTTGTCCAGGTTGGGAGGGCTTGGAACCCCCCCCCTCCAGAACCCCCCGCGTTAACCTATCGTGATACTGAATATTTGCCACAGCGGAGGTGTTCTACAAGGCTATCAAAAAATTACATTATGTCCACAGTAATGGATGTGCTATGGTAGCTCTACCTGACGCCGACAGGCAGTCACTCCTTGAAAACCTTGGCAATTTGCCGAAGAGGGATTACAATTTCAAATAAGTTGCCAGAGCTTGTTTTTGCAATCTCTAAACTTGACATGATCCTCCACTTGTGGCGTAGTAAGAAACTATGCGCTATCGCAGACTGTCCATTTATTTGAGGACTTTGTTGTACCAGTTCAAGCAATAGTTCAAATTATGTTATTTGTTTTATTTTCAGAATAAGAGCGAAGTTGATCTGACCTTCTTTGCTCCGGATTGCTTTCACTTCAGTGCGAAGGGTCACGCGGCTCTCGCCAGAAATCTTTGGAATAGCATTGTAAGTATCATAACAACGACTTGAAGGATTGGTTAAAAATGGTAAACTCTGTGAAAACAATTTGAAGCGGTTCTGGCAGCTCGGTCAGCAGGCGCTCTTGTGGACGATAGAGCACATCCTAGGGAATTATGATTACAGAAAAAGCCATGATGTATGCCACACTCTTATCTATTATGTACCCTTGCTAATATTAAGCAAAAAAATGTAGCTGTTAGTTTTAGCATTATAGCAGCTGAAATTTGTGCAAAATTTTATCGAACTGATTTAGGAACTGAACGGACGTGATTTAGGATTCAAAACGGCTAAAATTTATAATAAACCTTCTCTTGTATCCAATTGTTCCAAAGTACTTTCTGCATAGAAACTGGCTGTAGGTACTGTTATGTGTTATGTTGGTTCTAGTTGAGTCCAGTCAATAAGAAGCCACAGCCTGTTACAGTGGATCAGTTCGTACCACCATTGTCTTGTCCTGATAAGGTTAATGCCAATTTTCAAATTTATTATTTATTATAAAATAATTCTGATTCCCTTCTACCATGAAATGTAATAAAATATTGAAAAACGATCTGAATTGAGCAGAAATGTTTTGTTTGTTACAAAAGGCTAAGACTGTTTGTATGAAGGAAATAAAAGTCAGATAATTACTTAATTTTTATGTCTACTTCGATCACTTAAATATTACACACAACAGATATTGAATCATTATTTCGCATTTTTGCATTTAACCTTCCTTTAAACTTTAACCTTTAACCCATTCATTAGTTACTATTTTAGTCATGTCCATACTTTCGCACCGTCAAAAATTCGTTCAACTGTTCGGATGCGTTCCTGTCAGATCCTCATTCCATGAGTTTTGATCAGGTTCTGGATTTCTACGGTACCTTCAAACAGCCGCCCCCAGCCGGCTTAATTCTAGCCCAGATGCCGGCTGTTGGCGCTCAACAGAAACAACCAACAGGTGGCCTATCGCAAGCCGCAATCGTTGGCACAGTGGCCGCAGTTTGTGCCGCACTTGCACTGGTGGCAGGTGTCTTTGTCACCTGCAAGCGACGTCGACTTGTCGAAGTGAATGAGAATACGCCGCTACTGCAGATGGATGATACGATACAAATTTACTAGATAACTAATACCTAATTAATTTGAGCTGGTGTAATTTTAGATTTCTGTGACTGTGCGGGATGTTTGTGATATTAAAATTTTTCCAATATATTCTAAGATCGTTATGCAGTCTTGTAAATTCGGTTCTCATCAAGTTAGATAGGTCGTAAATGTAAGAAAATGTACAGCACATTGCATTGCTCGAGAAGGGTAACAGTTAAGCAGCAATCGGGCAGAGTTGGCAATATTTCGAAGTTCTGAAATTTTTGCGGAAATTGGTGATAATTCCTGTAAACTACTATTTGTCAACTATCCTGAAGTTTATTTGCATTTTCTAATTTCCGGACACTTTCCTTCTCAACCAGAGAGGACCAGTAACCTAAATTAGCAGCCAGTCATATAACTTTTTGTTAAGCACATATATGATACAAGAAGCAGTCCAGAAAGGTAAATTGGTTTCAAAGTTTTGGAGCTTAGCTGAGCATTAGTGTTCACTGTTCACCGTCCTAGGGCCTTTTCATAAAAAGATTAAACGGATTAACTTAAACGGATTAACTTAAACAGATTAAATGGACTAAAAACTCGTATTCATAAAATCACGGATTGAACTACTTAAACGGATTAAACTGAGCCACGACTTAAACGGATTAACTTAAACGGATTAAATTAAGTCGTTTAAGTAGTTTAATCCGTATTTTATGAATACACTTTTAATCCGTTTAAGTTAATCCGTTTAAGTTAATCCATTTAATCCTCTAGTTTAATCCTGATTTTATGAATACAAATGAAGCTAACTTGTTTTCAAGCGTAATCTATTCCATTAATGTTAATTTTCTGATTGAAACTACAATTGTTAATTTTAAGCAAATTTCAAACTATAGCTAACATCTACAATGCTATCGTCCATGGAACTATGTAACCATTTTACAACGATGAGTTTTTAGACTTACTTTTTGACGTGCTGGTGGTTGTTTCCTTTTGTGTAAATTTGATCTCACAAGCTCGAATTCTTTATGAAAGTAGATGAAACGTTACAGATGTATTATTCTGGTGCCCCTTAACATTCTGGAACATCTGGGATCGGTCCGGCATTGTTAGGTGAAAAGATATTTAGTTAGGAATTTTTTGGTTTTTGTTATTATCCATTATTCTCTGAGGGCGCTCAGGGAATTGGTTGATATGAATATGAAGAGAATACCGAAATGAACATTTTTGCTATTACAACCTCTGAGCCGTCTCTAGTAGTTAAGTCTCTAGTAGTAGATAAGTAGTTAAGTCAGAATAAGCCAAAAATAATATTGGGGTCGCAAAATGGCTTAATGAACCTTAAGGCACCGTCACAGCACAATTGGCGAATTCTCTGAAGCATAAAGTTACTGTTGAGGATTAAATAAAAAAGGCCTCTTGACCCACATAACTTTATTGTTAAGGCACAAAAAGAAATTTTTGCCGATTCTACCTACAGTTTTGAGAAATCGATGTTCAAAAATTAATGGTCAATATTTAGCTGGTATTTCAGAAAACTTTTTCGCGAATTTTGCTAGCTTCGGAAGCCCATGTCAATTTATTGATTACATACATGCTTTAAAACGAAGTATAAAGCTCTTTCCATCATCCAAAATTGCGAAAGTTATAGCGTTTCAAAAATCACTGCACAAAATTATACCATCACCTTAAGGTGCTGGTATCCCTTTGTGCAGTGCTTTTGTGGGTATATTTTGAAACGCTTTAACTTTCGCAATTTTGCGAGTTGGAAAGAGCTTTATACATCATTTTAAAGCTTATAATATGTAGATTCTCATAAGAGTACGAAACTAGCAAAATTGGCAAAAAATAGCAAACATTGTCTGACATACTAACATCTTACAGGCAGAATACAGACCAAAAATTTTTGAACATCGATTTCTCAAAACTGTGGAATCGGCCGAAATTTTTTCTTGTGCGGACCTCTAAAGGACATGTGGGCCGAGGGACATTTTTTTGGATTTGGCTCAGCAGGTCTTAACGGTCAAGAAAATCCACTAAATGTGCGGTGATACGAAATTTCGCAACTTTGCATTGAGTTTTTTCGCAACTGGAGATGTTTTAGCTCAAACCAAGAAAAATGTCCCTCCGCAATAGTGCGAATTCTCATCCTGCCAAAAATCACGCCAATCGATTGGGTAGTTTTTGAGAAATCGATGTTCAAAACAAAATAATCGCAGTTTTGCCAAAATCGTTTTTCTGCCAAATCTCTAGCTTAGAGCAACAAACTCCGGCTAATAGGCATTGATAAAATGTGCAATGAGACTGTGTATCGATCGAGTATGAATAAACCAAAATTGTCCATACGATTTGGCAGTAATTTTGAAAAAACTGATTTTCTCGAAAACGGCCATTTTTGGACCCCAAAAATCGTTTTTTTGCTTATACTGACTTAACCACTAGAGATAGCTCAAATGTTGTAAAAGCAAAAATGTTCATTTCTGTGCCCTCTATCCAGCCATACCAACCAATCCGGTGTGTCGACTATGTACTGAGAGAATAATGGCAAAAACCAAAAATTTCTTATCTTTGCACCTAAAAATGCGGGACTGGTCCCAGAATGTTAAAGAGCACCGAAATAGTATATTTGGAAAGTTTCATCCACTTTCATAAAGAATTGAAGCCTATAGGATCAAATTTACACAAAGCGATACCAGCACCTTAAGATGGCGCTATTTTTCTGTGTTGTGATTTTCGAATAGCTGTAGCTTTCGCAATTTAGGGAGTAGGAAAGACCTTTATATAGACATCGCTTTAAAGCTTATAGTCAATGTCAATACACTTACATGAGTTTACGAAACCAACAAAATTAGCAAAAACTAGCAAAAATTTTGTGACATACCGGCTGAATATAGGCTTATCAATCTTTGAACATCGATTTCTCAAAGCTGTGGAATCGGCCAAATTTTTTATGACATGAATTTTTATGACATGACATTTTTTATGACTTTATAGATTTTGCTCAACATGCCTTAATGTTCCCGAAAATCAGCCAAATGTGCTGTGATATTAAATTTCGCAACTTCGCATTGAGTTTTCTCGCATCTGGAGAAGTTTTGCTCTAACCAAAAAATAGTCATAATTTTCATTCTGATAAAATTCACGCGAATCCATTGGTAAATTTTTGAGAAATCGATGCTCAATACAAAATAATCGCAGTTTCGCCAAAATGGTTTTTCGACCAAGTCTCAGGTGTACCTAAAGCAACCAACATCAGCTTCAGTTTTTTCCTGTGGCAACTTAAGTTGCGGCAAAGAAGTTGCTCCAAAGTTACCTAGTGTAAACTGGCTTTTAGATATAGCTCAAAAGTTGTAAACGCAAAAATGTTCATCCGTTGTAAAAGCAAAAATGTTCATCCATTTCAATAAAGAGTTGGACCGGTAAGGTTAAATTTACACAAAGAATACCACTCCCTTACGGAACTAGTTAGCCAGTAAAATGTAAATGTAAACAAGCTAGATTGCATGCAAAAGACTAATAGTTTTTGTTACACTAGTCCTGCTGCGCAGCCTAATTAGGGTTAAAGCGAGGATTCTGCAGACGATAAGTGTGAGGAACAGAGTAGGACTGATATAAAATGAATGATATTGTAAATAATGTAAAATGATGTAAAATGGACAGGCTGAGGGCGGTGTTAGTTAAATAGTTGAGTACATGGATGTATTCCCTACGCCGTGGTGAAAACGATAACCCAATCATTTAGTATTGACATATAGTATCATCGTGTTGACAATTTAGTAAATTCCATGTTGAATGCAAACAGTAGAAAAACTCTTAAAATATTTACAGTAATCAGTAATCTAGTATATGAATGTGTGCCAAATCTGAGCAGCAATGTATGTGCAGCATTCATGCAAAACTCAAAGCTTGTTACTGTCAGAAGATTAAACAATAAACAATGTACTGCCAAACTGCCAGCTCCTCTTGTCGCATAATTCTAGAACTATTACTGGTAATGAACTCTCGTTGGTAGTTATAGTTCTGCCTTTCTGCCTGGAGGCAGAACTTCTTACACGGAAAATAGATATGAATTGCACTATAGAGGAATTCTCTGCTCAGCTTTTGCCTATCTTTAGCATAGGCCTAGTATAGTGCTGGGCTAGTTTTTTTAACCGGAGGGGGCGAACCCGCTTGTTAGCTGCGGTTTTCAGAGTTGGCAAAAAATGCAAATTTTCCGTTTTAGTAGAGGAGCATATGGTTGAAGTTTACTCTTTTTACAGCGTGTGCCTCAAAAGTGTCTTATTTTTATTACAACCCTCCCCCGTACACTTAGTCTTTGTAATTCTGAGAGTTAATTCATTGCCCCCCTTTCAAATTTCGAATTTGGGATCACATTTTAACAAATGCCACCAATTATGCAAATTAGGTCTCGAATAGTGAAAAACAGTTCTGAGTAAGCCGTCTGCCCGACTAGTTGCTTATTTATTCTATTAATTGTGAAATTATAGTGAATTGGTGAATCCAATGGAAAACTAAAACTTTTTATCAAACAGGGAAACGTTTCGATAAATGTAATAAAATGTACTTGTTGTAGAGAAAACTTATACCCACAAAACTCAAATTGGCCCAGCTAGTTTCGTTTGCTTTAATCGGATGCTAAAGGTTTGATTAATGAACACTGTGTTGAAGTAGCATACTTTAATTTCAAAAAATCTAGTTTCCGGTAGATGATTGAACATATGTTTAACCATTGGAAGTAGTGCCATTGCCATGCATATAGCTATAAAGCAGTTAATCTGGCCACCTAGATTTCTGTTAAGATTGCCGTGACAGAAGCCAAAATTTATTTTGACCTGAAAAATAGGAAAACAGAACTAAAACGACTTTGGAAAAACTCATTTATCAGGGATGGAGACGTGACATATGCAACGATGTTTTCTTCAAGCTTCTGCGTCGAGGTATGTAACTAATTTACAATGCTTACAATTACAACACTTACAATACTTACTCTACGTACTACTTACTATACTTACAATATATAATAATACTTAGTTACAATAATACAGTGGTATTTTGCATTCGTCAAGCTCCTACACAGAACCGTTCCCTTTTAAGGGATCTTCTTGTAGTTATTTCATGGTCTCTTAAGCATGGAAACGCCAGGTGATTCCCTTTTTTATGAAATCAACATAAGCAATATCACGTGCATCAACAATTCCATCTGTATATTCTAGAGATTTTCTATTTTAGAAAGGTTAAATTTTCTATTTAAGAAAATTTAAGAAAGCTCCGCAATATTGTGCCCCATATTACATTTGTCATCTATCTTCACGTCAATAAAAAACAGAATTCTACTTAAAAATTAGGAACTTAGCTGACATCTATTGTAGCTGATCAGATCAGATACTCTTCTGCTAACTAGTTTTCATACGAAGTCAAGCAAATCTTGTCCACAAATGTTGGATCTGATTTCTGAAAACTGGTTTCCAGTTTCAATAACATGTACTACGCTAAATCAAGCCTGTTGTTGACATTGGAAAATCCATGTGGTAAAGATATATAGCCTATCTTTAATAACGTCTTAACACGCTTTTATGCTCTTCCTGCTACTTTGTTTGGGGGGAATGCAAAAATTGTCCCCGGAGCAACTTTAAGAGACCTGCTGCGCTGAGGCGCAGCAGGAACAAGTTTGCTAGTTTTAGATAGTAGAATGTATATTATAAACTTCAAACTAATAATATTGGGCACGTTACGACATTAAATAGACATAGCACAGGAGGAAACAAATACCTACCTACTTTAGTCCTTTAGTAGCTGCTGTTTTTATTTTGCAGCTTTCTAGCCAAAGTTGTTGCGTGAGAAAAATAAGAAAAGTAGACAGTTAGTATATATTCGGGTTGCGCAAACATGTTAATATCTGATTTTACAGAACGAAGAAACATTTCATTTTACCTAAGAACGATTTTCAGCTATTTGCAGAAGTATCGAGTAATAAATCCGATGTACCACCAAACCGTTACGTCAGACTGTAAAAAATCTGAAAGTTGCACTTGTTCTATAATTAGTTAAGAAAATTCTAGGAAAATAAAAAATAAGTTTCATCGTCGCCATAAAACAGTCAAAATGTTAAGCTACATTTTGACGTAAAAATAATTGCCTAACTAAAAATAATGAATGAGCAATAATGGTTTAAAGTTGATGCCTCCAAATGGAATCGGTACTATATTTGATGTTTAATCCGTTTAATCCCCGCAAATAACAAGGATTAAACTATTGTGCTTTTGAACTGCTTTTTAAGTGACGGATTAAACGGATTAAACTTAATCATTTTATGAAAAGGCCGCGGATTAAAGTTTAATCCGCCAAGTTTTTAATCCGTCGCGATTTTATGAATACGTCACGGATTAAAGTTTAATCCGTCGGTATTTTATGAATACGATTTTGATCGGCGGATTAAACTAGTCCGTTTAAGTCACGGATTAAACTTTAATCCGTTTAATCCGTGAGCGTATTCATAAAATGATTAAAGTTTAAGTTAATCCGTTTAATCCAATTTATGAAAAGGCCCCTAGTGACAATAGTGATTAGAAAGCAAGTAGCGAGAGGAACCCACGGAAGTAGCGAGAGTGAGGAACCTACAGTTACTGCGTTGAACATTTTTCTACTTCATTTCTGATTTCACTCTTTCACATCTACGTAGAAAAGTACATTTTAATTACTAACTTATACATTTTTGAGTACTGTTAAAAATACCTACTTAATATTTCAATAACCGTCCACAGTTCGAACACTGAATATTCAGTCGACCACTCAATAACTTAAAAGTCGTCGTCGGATTCTGGTTGATCTTCAGGTGCCTTTCCGAAAACCTCACCTCGGTCCGGATCACCACCGGGCTCGTCGTGAGGAAAACTGGGTCGACGTCCTGGCGGATTTCGCACTCCTGTTTCCTCATTTGACTCTGCTCCTGAAAAAAGAAAATTGAATAAAATCAAGAACATTTCTTCCTTTTTCATTAATTCAAGTTTAAGGCTGCGTTGCAAAAGATTCTCCTAAGGCTAGGAGCATTCCTAAGTTCTGCGTAGGACGATTGAGTTTCCTAATCTTGGACTACTGTCCACCACTGCAAACATATCTCCTCATCCTGGCCCGCGAAACTTAAAAGAAATCTTTTGAAATGGTTTAGGTCTCCTAGCTCCCTCCTAAAGAGCTCGTAGTCAACATTTAGCCTCCCAGGAGGGTACCTTGGAGAATCTTTTGCAACGCTGCCTTAATCTGTGCCAAAGTGAAAGTCAGGTACCATCAACCGCACCATCTCCTGCGCTGACGACGGCCTGTCGATGCACCGGCGGTCGGACGCTGCGACGACGCTGCGGTCTCGACCCCCCTCCGGCCCCATCCTCCTCGAACTCTTCATCATCATCATCATCATCAGACAGCATGCTATCCTCCTACAGAGAAATAAAAATAAGAATTAGTCTACGGATTAGTTGATTGTGTAAATATAAATGACTGGTGCGCTATGTTAGTTAAGTCATATGATTAATCGTTTAAAATAAAATTAACTCCAAATAGATAAATAATTTTTATCAATAATTATAAAATGATTACATCATCTTCCTCCTCTTCATCAGTCAAACCAGCACCAGTCATGGAGCCGAAGACCTTGGGTTGAACCACACCTAAACAATGTCATCGTCATTTAATTATCGAAATTTTAAATTAAATTCTTAACTTTTGAAAATATCAATGACATCAGTCAACACTAACGTGTGTAATTTTACCGAAATCATACCTTGATTCAGAGCTAATTTCTCATCACTGATTTCAGCCATTGTGCTGGCCTGTTGTTCAGCCTCAGCCTGCTTGGCCCTTTCTTCTTCTCGCATCTTTTCTGCCATTTTTCTCAGGGACATTTCAGCTTCCTAGAACATAATAAAAGTTGATGCAAAGAGTATTCCTATTCGGTTCTTATTAGAATAAAAATTTTCTATCAAAATTAGAAATTATGCTAAATTATTCAATATTGGTTTTTTGGATTTTTTTACTTCAGTTTTAGCCCAAGTGGTTTTTTCTTATCATTCTTACTTGCTAAACATTGTGTAAAAAAGTTTTTCTAATTGTCGGTGAAAGTTTGTTTTAAAATTCTTAAACCTTAACTGCTTCAGTCCACTTTGTTACAATTGTTATTTGTTAACACTTAGATTTCATGCGTGCAGAGGATATGTCACGCTTATAATACACATCATATGCCTGTTGTCATACTCTACATATTTTGCACTCTCGCCGCCACCAATATTTTAGAAAATATTGATAACTAGCAATATAATTAATTATGTGAACCTTACTATGAGTCGTTCTTGTTCTGATCGGTCATATTCGTTTTGCATCTGCTCTAGGTATGCCAAGTTTCGAAACTTCTGAATGTATAGTTCGTATAAGTCCTGCAGTTCTTGTTCCAACTTTTCATACTCGTCCATATAAGCAGGTCTGAATAACATAATAAACAGAGTTTAACAACAACCTATGCTACCATCATGTGCTACCTCCGTTGATACATTTTGGAATAACCCTGTTAAAAATATATCAGCAATACACAATCTATGTGTGATACATTAAGAATGAAGGTATAAACTGTTATTTGTTAATGTGAACTCAACACTGCTTATCTCGCTGAGTCTTTACGATTAATCAACCTGCGAGCAAAACTACGTACTCTATGGGTCGATTCACAAAAAGTACTTAAACGGCTTAACTTAAACGAAGTGGTTTTTGTTAAACCGATTTCTACTTAAACGGCTTAAACGACTTAAGCGACATAACTTAAGTCGTTTAAGTAGACCCCCTTTCACAAAAAACCAGCTACTTAAACTTTAAGTAAAGTGGCGTTTCACAAATACAGGTCTACTTAAACTCTCAGCGACTTAAACTTTAAGCCGTTTAAGTAGAACTGCTTTCATAAAAACTACTTAGTTTAAGTAGTTTAAGTAGACCTCTTAAATGCAGTTCAAAATCAGTCATTTTTAAGTTCCGTAGATTTACGGGGCTTAAACGACTTAAACGAAAGAATGCGCATTTGAATGGCCATTTTAAAAGCTTCATAACTTAAGCAATTTTTGGAGTTGAAAAGTCGTTCTTATATCGTTTGAAAGCTCTCAACGAGTACTTTAATTCTACAATACCGGTACAAGCGTAACTATTTTTTAAAATCCGTTAATACTTCAAATACTACATTTTTTTGTCTAATTTTAGCGTGTATCAGCTTCTAAATGAAAAAGAAGCCTTCTAAATGAACAAAGCAAAGCTTGATTTGCTTGAAAATGTTGTCCCAATTAAGAACCAATTGTTTTTTACACAATTAACAAGCTGACTTGCATAGGATGATTTTGACTCAATGACAACACTCTAGCGCTTGCTCTGGCTCTAGCACACAACAATTTTAGCATGACTAAAATTTTTTTGACATTTATAAGTAGCAATTACATACGGTAGCTTATCGTGGTGATTCCTTTTGGCGACATCAACATTGAACCATTAGTATTCATTTAATTCTGGGAGCGAAGAAGCCATCTTACATCAAAATGTGGCTGAACATTTTTAACTATAGAATGAAATTAATATTAATGTTATTAATATTAATTAATTTAATTTAATTAATTAATTAATTTAACTAAACTAATGAGTTTTTTGAAGTTTGAGATTTTTTACCGGCTAAAGTAATTTTTGGAGAGATGATGCGATCCGGTGCTTTGCAGCAGGTGGCTGCATTTTAAGTAAGTTTTAAGAACATAATTTTAATTCTGCTTTTTGTTTCAGAGAGAAGATCTACGGCACAGGAGGCGTGCATGGTCCCTCCTGTGTCCAACAAATTAATTTCAAATTGTGGATTTTCCAGGATTGTGGACTTTCAAAGGATCCCTTGCCAGCTAAGTTGTCACCATTTTTTTACATTAAGTTAACTAAGTTAAATTGAAGTAGTTACGTTTAATTTAGAATTCTCAGGTTGTGATGGGCATGGGGGGTGAAAAAGGTCCCCCTGTGTTTCCGTTGCAACCTGAGGAAAACAACTGTTTTTCATCGGTTTATAGTTCCTGTAGGTTGAAAGTTTGATTAAAACCTAAAGCCTAAAAATTTCAAACCATTTCTACATTTTTCAAAAATTTTGGAAAACTCCAACCATAAATATTTAACACCGATGTCAAAACCTTTACTTTTATTTGGAGCCTCTCAGACCGCATGTTTCAACCAGTGTTGGCATCTGGGATGGGATCCCATGGGATCCCATGGGATCCCATGGGATGGGATGGGATGGGATTGAAAACTCATCCCATGTGGGATCAGTGGGATTTTGTGGGATCATTTTGCCTTAAAAAGCCTTCAAACACCGTTTACAAATTTTGAAAAAACGCAATATTTTGATAAATTTGGCATAAAAATGTCTGTTGAATTTCATGATTTTGACGACTACCAGCAAAGCAAAGCATGGAGCTGTTTAAGGTGGTGCAGTGCTCTTGTGGTGATTTTTTTGAAACGCTATAACTTTTGCAATTTTGGGAGTTGGAAAGAGCTTAATACATCGTTTTAAAGCTTATTATCTGAACATTGACATGGACTTACGAACCTGGCAAAATTAGCAAAAAAATAGCAGAAATTTTCTGGCATGCTGACATCAAACAGGATGAATATAGACCAAACATTTTTGAACATCAATTTCACAGAGCTGAAGAACCGGCCAAAAGTTCTTTTTGTACCACTGTATGAAGGAAATATGGGCCGAGGGACGTTTGTTTTTGGAATTGGCTCAGCAGGTCTTAACGGTCGAGAAAATGCACGGTAACACGAAATTTCGCAACTTCGCATTGAGTTTTCTTACTACTCGATACGAATTAGCCCAAACCAAGATAAACATCCCTCCGCAGAAGTACGAATTTCAGTTCTGTCAAAAATCTCCGAAAACTCCCAAAAAGTAGTTTTTGAGAAATCGATGTTCAAAACAAAATAATCGAACATTTATAAGCTAACTTTGTATTTAACATGTGGCAGTAATTTTGAAAACATTGATTTCCTCGAAAATGGCCATTTTTGACACTAAAACAGTTTTTTGGTTGTACTGCCTTAACCACTGGAGATAGCTCAAAAGTTGTAAAAGCAAAAATGTTCATTTTCGTGTCCTCTTTTCAGCCATAACAACCAATCCCGTATCTTGTTTCCCTACTGGAAGCCTAAGGCCAAAAACCAAAACTTTCTGATCTTTTGGCCTAAAATATGGGACTTTTCACAGAATGTTAAAGAGCACGGAAATAGGTTATTTCGTAAGTTTTAGCCATTTACGTGAAGGATTAAAGCCGTAGGAGTCAAAAATACTCGAAAGGAAACCAGCACCGGTGCTGGTATCGCTTTGTGTAAATGTAACCTTACAAGCACCAATGTTTATAATGAACGTTGATGAAACTTTCCAAATATGGTTCTCTTTAGCATTCTGCGACCAGTCCCGTTTATTTAGTTTCGTTTTTCGGACGGATTTCGTTTATTTTCTCACATAAACTAGCCACATATGTGGTGCATATCAAGTTCAGAGTTGTTTCGTTCAGTTCTCCAAAATTTCGAACCATCAACTGTGTGCAATTCGAATAAGAGCGAGTAACGAGAGTTTTAATTTTCGCAAGTCAGTCAACTTCAAGTTTTTATAAAATGAATAAATATGTTGAAATGCAAAAATATGCAATTTTGCAATATAGACTGGTAAAATGCCTCTCTGTAAAAATCAACAATTTTCAGAATTTTACAAAAAAATTTAATATCTGCGCCAAAAAATCTCTACACTGGCAAAGGATTCCAAGCAACATTGAGTATCGTTTGAAACCTTTATAAATGTACTGTGTCACTGTGGAAATAGAACTTTTAGTTAGGACCTCTAGTTTTTTATAATCTGCAGCTAAACAAAACCTAATGACCCTCATTTTTGGTCACCGAAAGCGACCGAATTTCAATTTCGGCAGTTGCCCTGAGCGAAGGGCAGCCATCTGTAAAATCAGCTGGTCAGTTCTTGAATCAGTTGGCATAGCGCCTTAGATCAGCCTCAACTCGCTAAGACTGGTGCTGGGTTATCTGAGACTACATCTGGGTCCCGAAGATCAGCTCATATGGCTCTGACCGTGCTCCAGGAATATGAAGAAGCTGGAGTTCGTTGCTTTAAGCTAGAGATTTGACCGACAAACGTAATTGGCAAACCTGCGATTATTTAATTCCAAACATCAATTTCTCAAAAACTAGCCGATGGATTCGCGTAAGCTTTGGCAGGAGGAAAAAGAAAAAAGACCTGTTGAGTCAAATCCATAACATTTCCTCACGACCCACATGTCCTTCATATCATGGCACAAAAATTTAGCCCGATTCTATGGTTTTGAGATATCGATACTCAAAGTTTGATGGTCCATATTTAGATAGTATGTCAAAAAATTTTGCTGGTTTTTTGCAAATTTTGTTTTTTTCGTATTTACTGATTATAAGCTTTAAAACTGAGTCAAATTTTTCCAACTCGCAAAATTGCGAAAGTATATTGCGTTTCAAAATTCCTTTCACAACAGGATACCACCACCTTAAGTAAGACCTTATATATGCCAATATTTAAAATTTCAATGCTACAGCGATTGTAAGGTCAAATACTGCAAGTGGGATTACATGGGATTGGAAAAAGCAAGTTCGAACAAATGGGATGGGATGGGACGGCGAATTTGAAAATCTGGTGGGATGGGATGGGATGGGATCAGAGAATTCGTCC
>JASAND010027169.1:0-18876 GCA_030248195.1 Trissonchulus latispiculum
AAGTGGATAAACAAGAAATAAAAATGCTCCTAAATGAGAAGAAAGGAATATGAGTCAACATGGAACATGTAAAATGCTAAATATTGTCGGTTGTAAATTAAGAATAAGACAAGCATGTAAAATGCTAATATGAGTCTGGTGAGGTTGGAAAGTGCAGAAGACAAGTTTGTACACGCACCAATATGAGTGCATGCCAAATAGACTCATATTGGCATGCCTTAACAACAATAATTCATGCATCCATTGCGGAATTCTAACGGATATATTTCTACGCAGGAGTTAAGACGAATAAGTATCGTTATTGACGTCACATGGATATCCCAACCATGGTCAACATTGTCAACTTTTCTCCTTAGGAATCTGTTAAACCGCTGTTAGTCAACAATGCGCCGACGGACGGATATATATATAACATTTTTAATAAGCGTTTGCATAACTCAAGTATTCAGAGATTTACAGTTAAATCTGATAACTTTCGTGACAATATACGTATATACGTGCGTAACCTGTGGAGCATCCTGTCATCCACCCTAAAACTACCCTGTCTCGTCTTGCTGACATTAAGTGAGTGATATATAACCGAAATTCGCAACCACTTGCCTTCAGAGTACCTATAATGCCAATATGAGTCTATTTGGCATGCACTCATATTGGTGCGTGTACAAACTTGTCTTCTGCACTTTCCAACCTCACCAGACTCATATTAGCATTTTACATGCTTGTCTTATTCTTAATTTACAACCGACAATATTTAGCATTTTACATGTTCCATGTTGACTCATATTCCTTTCTTTGCTCTTTAGGAGCATTTTTATTTCTTGTAACTTTTTCAGTCCGCGAATATGGGTTGCTCGGCGCAACTGTGCCCATATTAATTCGCCCACAACCTAGTCCTCGTCTTTTTTTTGAACCTAGCCCCCATATTAAGCATTTTTAAGACTAGTCCTCTCTTGATTTTACAACCTCACCACCACCCATATTACTTTTTCATGCTCCGGAGGAGCATTTTTATTACTTGTATAAGAATGTTAAACTTATTTTAACTAAGGAATTATTTTGTTTGGTGGCAAAATTCAGTCGATATCTCGGTTTCTGTTCGATCGTTTGTTTTTTGCTTAGGTGAACTTCACATATCAGTTTCTTCGCAAGAAATTCTACATCTTTTCACAGTTTCTCTATGATGAGCAGATTAAGAGTAGACTAATTAAGGATGGTCGATATTTCAAGGACAATAAAGAACAGCTGAATAAGATGGTAAGCACGTACTACTGAATAAATTTGCGGTGGTGTTAAAGTAATTGAGGAGTCTAACCTAAAAAAACCGACGCAGAATCCTTTGAGCTTTAGTTTAGTGAGTTTTAGATTTTAATGAGTATGATGATCGTCAAAATCGTTTCCTAGTAATGCGATAACAAACTTGGTCATTGGTCGACGTTGGAACCATCCCTTAGTGACCTTATTGCTGAACATTTTAGTTTAAGCAAGAGTACGTGATACATAAGAGTATGACAAGCGTCATACGCTATGTATTATAGGCCTGCTACATCCTCTGCACGCTATCGGCTGACCCCCCCCCATAAATCAGACCCCCCTTGACCCCGCGTCAATACGTGCACGGCCTCCAAACGGGGGATCGGTGTCTATGTTAGTATACTTACGTGTTAAGCTTGACAAGGGCCCAATTTGTGTACGGGGTCTAAGCTTGTATGATTTACACATATGTGTACAAAATATACAAGCACGAGTCCGATCTCCGTTTGGATCCCGTACATGTATAGGGGCGGGGTAAGGGGGGGGTCACGATGTTTGTCATACTCTTATGCATTATGTACTCTTGGTTTAAGTTAATCTAACTAAATTGAGTTAAAAGTCATCCATATATACCAGTATTGAACAGATTTATTAGAAACAAGAAGAACCTAAAGGTTTAAAAGAAGTTGTTCACTAGAGGGGGCTTAAGATGGATCTCTTGATGGAAATAGCTAGTGGATCTTTTGATGGAAATAGGTAGTCTTAGTTTTACTGCTTTTTATGGTCCCTCGGTAATATGGTCATTACTGTTTAAACCAGCATATTTGTTGTAATATATACTGTTATTTATCTTTGATATTGCAATTTGAAGAATGAAAATCAAAACATGGACACCCAGAGTCAGACCAACCTTATTTCACAACCGGTTTCGATGCTCCCCCGGGGGCATCTTCTTCAGGCGATTCTTCACACGCTGCTGTCGTTCCTGGGGGGTCAGATAACGGGGGATCCAATTTCGGGAGGGATGGAAAATTTCAAAGTTCTCTAGGGTTGGGGCTTCAGAGGCCAGACGGGCAAGAACCGGGGGAACCGGAGGACCGAAATTGCCGGGAGGGTCAGTGGGAGGCTGGGAGGCAAGGAATGGGGGGACCGGAGGGCCGGAACTGCCGGGAGGGTCGGAACCACTGTTATTGATGTTGGTGTCGTCGGCAGAGTCCAAATGGATGCTAGTAAACTCGGACCCGGGGGGTGGGGATTTGTTGTGACGGAGAACGTGCTCCCAGTTGATTCCAAAAGGATGGTCAGAAAATAGTTGACTTATCCACCACTTTTCTTTCTTCTTCCGGATAACTTCTTCTTCAGAAAAGTCCAATACAGTAACTAATAGTTGATCTAATGTATATGGTTCCTGAAATCACACGAAAGAAGTTTACTAGCATCCATTTTGCGAATGTCACACCGGTGGTTGTTGAACCGGATGGAGAGGGGATTTCCACTCTCCCCAACATATTGGGAGGGACACCCTTCGATTTCCGCCAGATATACAGTCCCTTTACTCGTACAATCAAAATGGCCCTTCAGACGGTATTCTAAGCCAGTTACAGAGCTTTTGATGCTGGTGCCGGCTTTGATAGATGGACAGAGGGCACATCTGCGTCGTCCACATTTGAAGGTTCCACTATGTTCAGAGCTAATAGTCCCATGGGCGGCTCTTGGCATTGGCAATTTGGCCTTCACAAGCATGTTTTTGAGCTTGGGGGGTGGACGCCAGAACAAGTTTACCTTGCAGTTTAGACCATTTAAAAAATGTTCATGGTTCCTTAAGACTGTTTTCACGCTTCTGAGGTCCGGATGGTATGGCAGTACCAAATAGTAGGACTTTTCTTCAGACTCTGTCCCTGGATCGATTTTGGGAGTGAGTAGCTGCATTCTGTCTACTGACATTGCCCTTTCGATTCTTCGTTGAACTTTACCTCTGGGATAGCCTCTTCTTACCAGATCTTCCTTGAGCTGCCTAAACCTGAGCCGGGCGGTGTCTGGATTTGAGCAGATGCGGCAAATCCTCAATGCCTGGCTGTAGGCAATAGGTAGCTTATGCTGTATAGGATGGCAGGACTCAAAATGGAGGTACTGTCTTGTGTCCGTAGGTTTGGTGAAAAGGTCAGTGACAATTTTCCCATTCCGAAGTTCCACTGAAACGTCTAAGAAATTGACTTTGGTTTCACCAATGTCGACCTCCAGATTTATGCTGGGGATGAGGCTGTTGGCCAGTTGCAAAAATTCGTCTAGGTCGTTTCGGGTGCCATCCCAGATTATAAAAATGTCATCGATGTAACGCCACCAAACTAAGGGTTTGTTTACGGCTAGCGAAAACAGCTTCTTCTCGAACCCATACCACATAAATATGTTGGCGTAACTCGGGGCCATTTTGGTTCCAATCGCTGTGCCGTTCATCTGGGTATTAAATTCTCCATCGAACTCGAACATATCTTTGATAACTTATCTTTGATATTGAGTGTAAAGCCATAAGCTTATATTTTCTGGCTTCAAGTGTAGTTGTAATTTTTGTAGCTACGTATGTACGCGTCTGTGCTGGTTAATGAGTTAGCATAAATAAAAACCTTAACAAAGCTACTGAACCAAGAATAATGTGCTTGTGTCTAAACAGCGTCAGTGCCAGAGCTAGATCGTGGCATAAATTATAAATTTTCTGCTGAAATTAGACCAAAATTTTTTGGGGAAATTGGTGTGAACAGAAATAACTCTTGACCCGCTCTGACCTGCGCGTACCCACTGACCTGAAAGTCGACCCACGGGTACCCACGATCCGCGGGTACTCGCGACTCACTTCCAACTCTGGTAAGAGCTTCAGGTTTCCTATTCCTTCAAATGTTACTTCGCTCTTAAAACCGGTGTTCGACAATGGTGCCAGAGAAAAAATTTACCGGGCACATTACAGGGAAACCAAACTGGAACCGTCTGTGGAGAATTGGGGGGGAATGTATGAATATCTTGATGTTTACTAATGTTTGGAAAAATTAGGAAAACCTCCGTTTTTTGTACTATTCCGGGCTTATGCTAGGCAATTTTTCTTGGGAGCTCTCTGGAGCACCCTCAGGTGACAAGACATTGAAAGGAGGGCCAAGTTTTTACGAACGTTCGTTTTCTAATAATATGCGGAAAGCTGCTCTATTTTTGTAGTATCCACTAAAAAAGTATTAATTTTTTTATTTTACTTATATATAGTCTCAGACTTACAAAGTCTGATTGTATAAAAACCAAAGCTCCATTTTATTCGGTAATTGGTCCGTCACGATAAACTCGCGCTGACGGGTAGGCTTAGTCGTGACTAACAAAAAATCAGTTACGAACTTTTGTGACAAAAGAAACATGTGCTAGTAACCAATTTTCAGGACTACTCACGTTTTTAGTCCATAAAGTTAATGGCTATTGTTTTTAGTCACAAACTTACCGGACTATTTTTGTTAAAAGTATGCATGTGTTTTAAGCCACATATTTAGTGAGTCATGTCTTCTTGTATGTTACTAAAAATTTTTGTCGTGTCTAAGCCTACCCATCAGAGGGTGAGTTGAACGTGACTGATCCATAACGGAATGTCGAGGCATTGGTTAGCTGGTTATGGAAAATATTCGACACCCTATCATGAGTTGAATTATCTACAGTACACTGTTTATTTGCAATATACAGACTTATTCATCGCAGTAATCGCATCGCGTTTGCGAATGTTACTCCACTTTTTGGACAAGTCCAATGTTTTCTTTGCTTCTTTATTTGAATGTATCTTGCTTGACAGATGTCTGATTAGAATCTTATTCTGATATCACAGTCTCAAAGTATCCTAAGAATTTGTTAGGATCCCCGAGTTTGCCTGCTGCCGACAGCGCGGTTTACGCCTCTTTATTCCATGCTGGCGTGCTTTAACATTACCTCTTAGGGTTATAATCCCACATTCTTAGGTGTCACGTGTCTCTGCCCTCACTACGATTAAGACTATGGATTGGACTTGAAAATATGATCCTGTTGTCGTAAACACTTAATAATTATGAATAGTCCATTAACGAATAATGCCGGCACGGGCTCCGTATCAGGGCCGGAGAATACATGCCCACCCAATGCTCTTCTGGTAATGGCTTCGGAAACGAATACTGACAGGGCTAGAGACAACCTAGCAACCACCACTCGCATAGCCTCCTTACACGGTAACCCCACTGTTAATAATAATAATAATTGTGTAACTGGTCGAAGATGTAATAATCGCAGATGTTTCACTTGTACTGTATACAAAGAAAGTGACTACTTTAAGGGATATTACAACAACAAGCAATTCAAAATAACTAATGAAACAAATGGTTCTATTAATTGCAACACTGAAAATGTGGTATATTTAATAACTTGCGATAATTGTGGATTGCAATATGTTGGAGAAACAGGTAGGAAACTAAAAATACGTACTAATGAACATAATAATAGTATCAACTAGCGACTGCAAGAGTGTGTTGCCCACCTGCGTATTCTATTTAGGTCACTGCTTTATTTCCTAAGACTTTGATAGCCTCTCGTTCAAGAAATGGGTTCTTCTGCAATACGATTGTTTTTATTCGAATAAAATAATGACACCTTCATCCTAAAATGGTTGCCCTTGAAAAGACAGTTGGGATAAGTGATTTCCAAGTATACCTTGTATATATGCTGCCTCATACAAATGGTTGCCCTTAAAAAGGCAGTTGGGATAAGCGATTTTCCCATTATATATACTTTGTTAATACTGCTTCATACAAATGGTTGCCCTTAAAAAGGCAGTTGGGATAAGCGATTTTCCCATTATATATATATATATATATATATATATATATACTTTGTTAATACTGCTTCATACAAATGGTTGCTCTTAAAAAGGCAGTTGGGATAAGCGATTTCCCCATTATACTTTGTTAATACTGCTTCATACAAATGGTTGCCCTTAAAAAGGCAGTTGGGATAAGCGATTAACCCCATTACACTTTGTTAACACTAATTCATACAAATGGTTGCCCTTAAGAAAGCAGTTGGGATAAGTGATATTTTGACTAAATTTCGATTGTAGACTTAGAATCTACGTTCCCGGATTATTCTAGAACCGACTTTTCAACCAAATCGGAGACAAACAGTTTTTGACCATTTTCGACACCTTTGCCTGAACATGGTTGCCCATAAAAGGGCAGTTGGGATAAGCAATTTTCATCTACATATTGCTAAAAGTTTCCTGATGCATCCTTCTAAGCCGTGTTCTAGCAAATTCACCGGCTAAACTTGACTAACGAGTTCAAAAAACACAGATATTGGGTGTTTCTGGGCAGTTTGCTCACTTTTGCGGTCTCCAACAGTGTAACTTTTGGCCATATCTCAAGATTCTCAAAAGCTAGAAAAATTTCGATTGCAGATTTGGAATCTGCGTCCCCGAATTACCCTATGACCGACTTTTCATCCAAATCGCTGACAAAAAGTTTTTGACCATTTTTGACACCTTCATCTGAAAATGGTTGCCCATAAAAGGGCAGTTGGGATAAGGAATTTTCGAATAAATATCGCTAAAAGTTACTTGATATACCATTCTAAGCCGTGTCCTAGCAAATACACCGGCTCATCTTGACTAACGAGTTCGAAAAACAACTGATAATAGGCGTTTCCAGAGAACCAGAACCGCCGTTACGATTTTTAAAAATTTAAATTTTAAATTCCCTGCCCTGGTCGACTGGGTGGGGGTAGAGCGATGAAATTCACGGATGCACACCTTCTTTTCACGCTCTTCAAAATGAGGTATGAACCACCCCTGTACCCCTTTCCAATCTCGAGTTGAAAGGGGGGTACAAACAGGTGCTAACAACAATAATAATAATAACTAGCGCTACTGCAAGAATGTGTTGCCCACGACTGGTTTTTCTGTTTATTTTTCTGCCATAACTTTCGCTAGAGGCATTTTCAAAAAATGTCGCAAGAAGGAAAGTTGCTCAGCTCGACGAACTCTTTCGTTTGAGCACGATATCGACCACTTTCAGAGAAATTTTTCAAAATCCGGAATTTTCCGGAACGAATATATCGAAATCCGTAAATTTTCGGGAAATTTCGAATTTAGTTTCGAAATCAGCGTGGTCGAATTACCCTATGACCAGCTTTTAAGCAAAATCGGAGACAAAAAATTTTTCAACCCAAAATCCGGATTTTCGTGAATTCCCGGATTTTCACTTTTTCGGACATAACTTTCGCTAGACGCATTTTTGGAAAATGTCGCAAGAAGGAAAGTTGCTCAGCTCGACGAGATCTTTCATTTGAGTACCATATCGACCACTTTTGGAGAAATTTTTCAAAATCCGGAATTTTCCGGGTCGATTATCTCGAAATCCGGAAATTTTCCGGAAATTTCGATTTCAGTTTCGAAATCAGCGTGGTCGAGTTACCCTATGACCAACTTTTGAGCGAAATCGGAGACAAAAAATTTTTGACCAAATTTAGGATTTTGAAATTTCGCCTTGGTCCCCCCTTACCAACCGAAAAATTCCGGGATTCGCCATTCCCGGAATCCGGAAGGTATCGGAGCCATCTTGCTTCCCGGAGATGTCCTAGTCAAGGGCTTCAAAATAAGGTATCAACCACCCCTGTACGCCTTCCCAATCTCGAGATCTAGGGGGGGGACAGACGGATAATAATAATAATAATAACTAGCGCTACTGCAAGAATGTGTTGCCCACGATAGGTTTTTCTGTTTATTTTTCTGCCATAACTTTCGCTAGACGCATTTTCAGAAATTGTTGCAAGAAGGAAAGTTGCTCAGCTCGACGAACTCTTTCGTTTGAGCACCATATCGACCACTTTCAGAGAAATTTTTCGAAATCCGGAATTTTCCGGGTCGAATATCTCGAAATCCGGAAATTTTCCGGAAATTTCGATTTCAGTTTCGAAATCAGCGTGGTCAAGTTACCCTATGACCAACTTTTGAGCGAAATCGGAGACAAAAAATTTTTCGACCCAAAATCCGGATTTTCGTGAATTCCCGGATTTTCAGTTTTTCGGACATAACTTTCGCTAGACGCATTTTCGGAAAATGTCGCAAGAAGAAAAGTTGCTCAGCTCGACGAGATCTTTCATTTGAGTACCATATCGACCACTTTTGGAGAAATTTTTCAAAATCCGGAATTTTCCGAGTCGAATATCTCGAAATCCGGAAATTTTCCGGAAATTTCGATTTCAGTTTCGAAATCAGCGTGGTTGAGTTACCCTATGACCAACTTTTGAGCGAAATCGGAGACAAAAAATTTTTGACCAAATTTTGGATTTTGAAATTTCGCCTTGGTCCCCCCTTACCAACCGAAAAATTCCGGGTTTCGCCATTCCCGGAATCCGGAAGGTATCGGACTGCCCAACTGAGGATCCAACGTCCAAGTGAATATCTTCAAAATGAGGTATCAACCACCCCTGTACCCCTTCCCAATCTCGAGATCTAGGGGGGGGACAGACGGATAATAATAATAACTAGCGCCACTGCAAGAATGTGTTGCCCACAACAGGTTTTTCTGTTTATTTTCTGTCATAACTTTCGCTAGGCGCATTTTCAGAAAATGTCGCAAGAAGGAAAGTTGCTCAGCTCGACGAACTCTTTCATTTGAGTACCATATCGACCACAATTGGAGAATTTTTTCAAAATCCGGAATCTTCGGTAACGAATATCTCGAAATCCGTAAATTTTCCGGAAATTTCGATTGAAGTTTCGAAATCAGCGTGGTCGAATTACCTTATGTCCGACTTTTGAGTGAAATCGGAGACAAAAAATTTTTTGGTCCAAAATCCGGGTTTTTGTGAATTCCCGGATTTTCAGTTTTTCGGTCATAACTATCGCTAGACGCATTTTCGGAAAAAGTCGCAAGAAGGAAAGTTGCTCAGCTCGACGAGCTCTTTCATTTGAGTACCATATCGACCACTTTTGGATAAATTTTTCAAAATCCGGAATTTTCCGGGTCGAATATCTCGAAATACGTAAATTTTCCGGAAATTTCGATTTCAGTTTTGAAATCAGCGTGGTCGAGTTACCCTATGACCAACTTTTGAGCGAAAACGGAGACAAAAAATTTTTGACCAAATTTTGGATTTTGAAATTTCGCCTTGGTCCCCCCTTACCAACCGAAAAATTCCGGGATTCGCCATTCCCGGAATCCGGAAGGTATCGGACTGCCCAACTGAGAATCCAACGTCCAAGTGAATATCTTCAAAATGAGGTATCAACCACCCCTGTACCCCTTCCCAATCTCGAGATCTAGGGGGGGACAGACGGATAATAATAATAATAATAATAATAATAATAATAATAAGCACAGACCAATAACAAAGTGTTGCCCATTCCTTTGGAAAAGTGGGCAACACAATAATAATAATAATAATAAGCACAGACCAATAACAAGGTGTTGCCCATTCCTTTGGAAAAGTGGGCAACACAATAACTAGCGCTACTGCAAGAATGTGTTGCCCACAACAGGTTTTTCTGTTTATTTTCTGCCATAACTTTCGCTAGACGCATTTTCAGACAATGTCGCAAGAACGAAAATTGCTCAGCTCGACGAACTCTTTCGTTTGAGCACCATATCGACCACTTTTGGAGAAATTCTCCAAAATCCGGAATTTTCCGGAACGAATATCTCGATATCCGGAAATTTTTGGGAAATTTCGATTCCAGTTTCGAAATCAGCGTGGTCGAATTACCCTATGACCAACTTTTGAGTGAAATCAGAGACATAAATTTTTCGACTCAAAATCCGGATTTTCATGAATTCCCGGATTTTCAGTTTTTCGGACATAACTTTCGCTAGACGCATTTTCGGAAAATGTCGCAAGAAGGAAAGTTGCTCAGCTCGACGAGCTCTTTCATTTGAGTACCATATGGACCACTTTTGGAGAAATTTTTCAAAATCCGGAATTTTCCGGGTCCAATATCTCGAAATCCGTAAAATTTCCGGAAATTTCGATTTCAGTTTCGAAATCAGCGTGGTCGAGTTACCCTATGACCAACTTTTGAGCGAAATCCGAGACAAAAAATTTTTGACCAAATTTTGGATTTTGAAATTTCGCCTTGGTCCCCCCTTACCAACCGAAAAATTCCGGGATTCGCCATTCCCGGAATCCGGAAGGTATCGGAGCCATCTTGCTTCCCGGAGATGTCCCAGTCAAGGGCTTCAAAATAAGGTATCAACCACCCCTGTACCCCTTCCCAATCTCGAGATCTAGGGGGGGGACAGACGGATAATAATAATAATAATAATAAGCACAGACCAATAACAAAGTGTTGCCCATTCCTTGGGAAAAGTGGGCAACACAATAATAAGCACAGAACGATAACAAGGTGTTGCCATTTCCTTTGGAAAAGTGGGCAACACAATAATAATAACTAGCGACTGCGAGAGTGTGTTGCCCACCTGCATATTCCATTTGGGTCAGAGCTTTATTTCCTAAGACTTTGATAGCCTCTCGTTCAAGAAATGCGTTCTTCTGCAATATGATTGGTTTTATTCGAATACAATAATGACGACACCTTCATCCTAAATGGTTGCCCTTAAAAGGGCAGTGGGATAATTGACTTTCCCATTACACTTTGTTAACACTTCTTCATACAAATGGTTGCCCTTAAAAAGGCAGTTGGGATAAGTGATTTTCCCATTACACTTTGTTAACACTACTTCATACAAATGGTTGCCTTTAAGAAGAAAGTTGGGATAAGTGATTTTTCAATTACACCTTGCATATATATATATACTACGTTATACAAATGGTTGCCCTTAAGAAGGCAGTTGGGATAAGAGATATTTTCTGCGTCCCCGAATTACCCTATAACCGACTTTTCAGCCAAATCGGAAACAAAACGTTTTTGACCACTTCTGACACCTTTGCCTGAACATGGTTGCCCATAAAAGGGCAGTTGGGATAAGCAGTTTTCGACTAAATACCGTTGAAAAATAATTGACACTGCTTTCTAAAGGGTATCCTAGCAAATCCACCGGCTAAACTTGACTAACGAGTTAAAAAAGCACATATATTAGGTGTTTCTGGGCAGTTTGCTCACTTTTGCGGTCTCCAACAGTGTAACTTTTGGCCATATCTAGAGATTCTCAAAAGGTTGAAAAATTTCGATTGCAGATTTGGAATCTGCGTCCCCGAATTACCTTATAACCGACTTTTCAACCAAATCGGAGACAAAAAGTTTTTGACCATTTTTGACACCTTTGCCTGAACATGGTTGCCCATAAAAGGGCAGTTGGGATAAGCAATTCTCAACTACATATCGCTAAAAGTTACTTGATATACCATTCTAAGCGTGTCCTAGCAAATACACAGGCTCATCTTGGCTAACTAGTTCAAAAAACACGGATATTAGGTGTTTCTGGGCAGTTTGCTCACTTTTGCGGTCTCCAACAGTGTAACTTTTGGCCATATCTCGAGATTCTCAAAAAGTAGAAAAATTTCGATTGCAGATTTGGAATCTGCGACCCCGAATTACCCTATGACCGTCATTTCAACAAAATTGGAAGCAAAAGTTTTTTGACCATTTTTGAGAATCGCCTTCCAGGGAACCAGAACCCCCGTTACGATTTTTAAAAATTTAAATTTTAAATTCCCTGCCCTGGTCGACTGGGTGGAGATAGAGCGATGAAATTCACGGATGCACACCTTCTTTTCACGCTCTTCAAAATGAGGTATGAACCACCCCTGTACTCCTTTCCAATCTCGAGTTGAAAGGGGGGTACAAACAGTGCTAACAACAATAATAATAATAAACAGATGATATAAATGGTTGCCCTTTTTTCCTTTGGAAAGGTGGGCAACTCAATAATAAACAGACAGTAGAAAGGGTTGCCCTTTTTTTCCTTTGGAAAGGTGGGCAACACAAAAATCCATTTAAAGCTAATTGTAAAACTTTAGCGGGTCACTTCAATATAGGTGCCTGCAAAAGTTTTAATATACAAATAATTGAAGCTATTAAACCATCAAATGATAAAAACTACGATAAATCACATAGAAGAGATAGAGAAGCATACTGGATCAAACGGTTAAAAACAAAGACACCCTACGGTCTAAACGAACTCTTAAAAGGGGAAAACTACAATAAAACAGTATTGGAAAATTTCTCCCTGACCCTTCCATCACAAGAACAACAAAACAAACGTACCAGAACTAATAGGCTAAATAAAAACAATAACTTTAATGAAAAGGACATTCATTACTTTTACCATGATAACACCAATCACAAACATGTCTATGATCTCATACATAAATTAAATAAAAAGCAATTAAAAATGGTACTTAATATAAACGAACACTATAAAAATAATCCTAAATATGACCTTGTTAGAGATCTAGCTGAGGGTAAGCTAAATCTCATCAAAAATAATACAATCGTTAACAAGAAGAACAGGGAACATATTATTTTCAGATTCACACACAGAATTATCGATAATATAAATTTAAATAGGATTCTACAAGAAAACTCCTATTTATGGCCTACAGTTAATTCTCATAAAGATAAAGAACTTCATAAACCCAGAATATTTTTCAAATATAATCAACCAATCGCCAATCACATATTCAACTATAAACACATAATCACTACACTAGACATAGATGCTTGGGTAAACAATTACAATAACAATGGATTCCAATGCAACTGTAAAAATAACCCAAACTCTGACACTAACCATAAACATATAATCACAGGAAACCTAAATGTCCTTAACTGCCCACAATTGGAATCAATAATTAGTAATGGCCCCAAATATAGAATACCAACTAAACTAAACATTGATACCGTTACCAATGACGTGGTAATCGGAATCAGCCAATACATAAATAAAATAAATGAAAAATATAAAATAGACAAATTTGCATTAAATAAATGGGCGGATTCTGTTATAAATTCCACCAAAATAGAACTAAATAAACATGCAATGTATTATAAAAATCAGAAACAAATCACCTTAAAAACATTAGCCAACCTACTAGCAGATGTACATAATAAATTTGTACTTACACCTGTGGATAAAGCTAACCAAAACGTAGCAGTTATATGCAAAGAATACTATATATACAGTACATTATTAGAATTAGGTATAATGGGTAATAGCTCTAACACATACACCAACTGCACTCTAAACTACGCAAACATCGCTGAATCTATTTATAAATACTATAAAGATAATAACATAAAAACTGAGTCATACAACCAATTACCCCACATCTACCTAATACCTAAATTTCATAAAAATCCAATAAAATTCAGAACGATTATTGCTAGTAAACACGCTCTTACTAAACCCATATCAATCATAATCGACAATGCACTCAAATTAATTTCTACCTCTAGGTCACGCTACGGTAAAATTGCAAAAACCTTTCTGAAGGTTAATCCCTATTGGATAATCGGTAGCAGTCAACCCATACTTTCAAATATAAATAAAATAAATGAAACAAATTCAGCAAAAACCATTAATACATACGACTTTACGACACTTTATACAAACTTGCACCATAATACCATATATGATCACTTACACGAACTAATTAATAAATCAATGAGATATCCAATGCATAAAACTAAACTTAAAGTTAGATGGGGAACCTCTAAAATATTCAAAGACATTATAACTTCTGAACTATTATGCAAACACATTAAATTCCTTCTAGACAACCTATACTTTACCTGTGGTAATAAAATATTTAAACAGATAATTGGGATACCTATGGGTAGCAATGCTGCCCCCTCCATTGCTAATTTGGTACTCCACAATATGGAATACAACTATATTATAAGAAACAAGGATACAGATACGCTATTAAATCTAAAAAATCCATTTCGATTAATAGACGATATAACTCTAACTAACGATAATGATATATTCAACATAATATCTAAATATATGTACCCACCGGAACTAGAACTAAATAAAATTAACGCCTCCAATCAAGAAGCCAATGTTCTAGATCTTAATATAAAAATTTCCAACGGTAAATTCGTAACAAAATTATATGATAAACGGGATGATTTCCCATTCACTACATATAAATTTCCCTCCGCTACCTCCAACATCTCTAACACCATTATAAAGAATACAATCAAAAACCAAATAATAAGATACTCTTGTATATGTGACAACGAAAAAGACTTTATACAATGCACCCAGGCTGCTACTAGTATGTTACATATAAGAGGATATTCCAATAGGTTTATAAAAGATGTACTATATAACACAATATACAGTGATACAAATATCAGTGGAAAATACAAATTAAACCAAATAAAAAACAACCAAAAATGGAACTACGTTAAACAACTGATAAAAGTACATCCGAACCAAAAACCAAATTGATCCACCTAATCGGAATCCCGGCATTGCCGGCCTTTTTATGTAATCTGGCTTTGCCACCGTGTAACCCGGCGTTGCCGGCATATGGAATCCCGGCACAGCCGGCAATACATAGTATTCTCTTAAGTTTTCAACCTAAATTCTCTGTCAGCACTGACAGACCCTAAATTCAGACACAATAATAATTAAAGATGTGATCGGAATGAATCAGGTCTCATAGAGGCTGGCCCAACCAGTAGATTTTGCCTTCTAATCAAAAAACAGAAGACTTCTATAAAACATAATTGCAATTTTTATCTACTGGATCCCTCTGACGATGACTCATTCCGGTCCTACCCGCTCTGGCGTATGTGTTTCCAATTCAGTTCGTGACCCCTAAGTGTCTTTATTATATCTTACCAATTTGCATTCTTAGTTCTTGCATTCGTCAGAGTCTAAGGGATTAGGGCCGAAAGACTCTGATTCATATCATATAACAACACAACTTACGTCTAATTCGTATACTTATTACTACCACACCTCTTATGACTAATTGTAACCCACAATCCCATCTACATGTGTTTTATATGTATTGTGCACCTTTGTTTAATATTTACAGTATCAGTCCATTTGCTCCAATAAGCCAGTTTGTTGCCGATTCTGGAAATGATAATGCATCCGCAACCGCGAGTGATGACTATACGAAAGCACAATATAAATATATTTATGTACACTGTTTATTTGCAATATACAGACTTATTCATCGCAGTAATCGCATCGCGTTTGCGAATGTTACTCCACTTTTTGGACAAGTCCAATGTTTTCTTTGCTTCTTTATTTGAATGTATCTTGCTTGACAGATGTCTGATTAGAATCTTATTCTGATATCACAGTCTTAAAGTATCCTAAGAATTTGTTAGGATCCCCGAGTTTGCCTGCTGCCGACAGCGCGGTTTACGCCGATCGGCCAGTGCTTGAACACAGCTGGAAATGGAACGCTTGTGCCCACCTGCCACCACGGTAGCCGCAGCTGGCATATAGCTTGGCGCTTCCCCCCTGTCAGAATGACAGAGAATCAGTGAGACAATTTCCTTAAAGTTTATGGCAAATCTTTTATGCGTTAGCCCATAAAGGATTGGATTTAGGGCCGGATCCAGATACAGGAGAAATGTGACCAGGATGGCTATGCGGTCTGGTACACAGTTTTGGCAGGCAACATTCCAGATGGTCACTACACTGGCCGGTGTCCAACAGGTGATATAGACCCCCACCAGCAGAGCCAGGGATCTCCCGATGCGTTTACTGTCCACTCTAACGCGCTGCAGTAGGGCAAACTGCTGACTGGGCCGGTGTGAGTCACTGCTGAAGGTAGAAGCCCGTTTCAGATCAAGATCTACCAGATCAGCAGAGTAGCGGATTTGTAGTGTGGTTGTGGGCAGCCTCGACTGTTTGTCTTCTTGTTTGACCTCTAAAGTAATCAGACAATAAAGTGTTATGGTTTGAAGCATATTAGGCAACAGCTTCATCACATTGATAACTCTTAAGCAGCTGGGTTTGCATTTGGATAATTCAAGTAAAATAAAATAAATCAACAGGCATTTCAAGTATTATTGGAAAATTGAAGATGGTATTTGACTGTCATTTTTATCGCTATGAAGTAGAGCGAAAGTGCGTGTGCTTCCGAAAAGTGGCTAGAACAGTAGATTAGATTAGATTGTAAGATTTTTGACAGAATAACAACGCTTCGTTTTGGAGGAGTTGTTACTGGCTTTCTCGACCATCAGTTTGTCTGCTATTGCGATAAGGCGTTTCCTTAAGTTTGAGTCGATACTCCTGCTAACTGTACTTCTGAGTAACGACCGCCCTTTTAGAAGTAGAAGTCATGAGTCTGGTAAAGTTGAAGGGGCCCTATAAACCAAAAATTAGAATGCTTATATTGAAACGAATATTAAAGTTTGACATACCACAGTTAAGATTACCATCTTCAGCGTTTTCTGGTTTTTGATGATCAGGACAAGTTATACTGTCCTCCTGATGTCCTACCACACTTGGCGTATTTTCCACAATTTCAATGTTTGGCTTTTTCTCATCCCTGTCGTACCCATTTTCTTCAATCTTCAATCTTAGTGTACTCTGGCCTGATAGCGTTTCCTTTTTAAAAGCAAAATATCCTTTCTTATTGTCCTGGGAGATGTTGTAGTAGATTAGAAAATTAAAGCTTGCAATGGTTGCCAGCGGCAGTAGGAATTCGAGCATGGTTAAGTAGTACGCATATTGAGACAGGAGATAAGGGGCTTGGCAAACGTTACAGGATAGCTTTTCCAGTAGCTCAATATGCGACCAGGCAAGCAGTGTTACACTGTTCCATGATAAGGAAAGACACCAAGATACGGCTAGTTTAACGGTGACAACAGTATAGGTTTCATGCGCCATATACTGGAGGGGTCGCTTAATCATCAAATATCGATCAGCAGAAATCAATATAATGGATAATACTGACTCGGACCACAGAGTGTATGAGACAAAAAGCCCATATCTACAGAATGTGATAGACAAGATTCCATCGGTTACCAAGTCTCCGGCTGCTATCGGCATAATGAAGCAACCTCGAATGAAATCGCACAGACACAGGTTGAAGATGTAGAAAAATCGTGGCAATCTCAGTCTTCGATCGCGTACAAATGACAGCAAAACGATTAGATTACCGATCACAGCGAAAACAATTTCTAGAGTAAAGCCCATGCTTAGCAAATACACTGACCAGTGGGGAATATAGGTTTCAGTACCATTAGTCTGTGAGCAACTGTGGTTGTGATTTGCCATGATGTACGTCAAATAAATGGTATGACTTATGCTCCCAAGATTTTAGTATATGTATACGTTGACGTGAAGTGTTTCATACATTGTTGCAAACAATTCTAGAAATAGAAACGTACATGTTAAAAAAAGCGTACCATAAGTATATATCTTAGAGAAACTAGAACCAGCAGTACCATCTTATTTTTATCTTGTTGCATCCATATGCCACTCGTTTTACTTTTTTGAAAATTTTAGTGACATTTTTAAGGCTTTTTGAGTAAAGATGAAATACCGCTGAAGCAATTGATTCCGAAACAATTCAGGTCCCAGTTTTGTATGTCTGACTTGTATTTACAAAAATTATTCCTCTCCTAAAAGTTTCCGTGCCCGTTGATGTTATAAATAAGTTACAAATAAACATAGAGACTTCTCTATAGTGCTTAGCTGAATTTTTAAGCCGTCATCTTAAAGTCTTTAGACTAGGTTTGAAAAACAACTCGAAAATATCAAGCGGATTAAGGAATTAGACACAGTTAATGACATTCTTGAAGCTCGGGTTGAAGCTTTTTAAATATTTGAAAAACTTAATTTTCGCTTATATTGCCTTACTCACATAATTGATGATTATCATTAGTACAGCCATTTTGTGTAGGTGGTAGGAATTTTCTATTTGCATATGAATTCAGTTCAGCGGCGTGGTCAGTATTTTTTGGCAAACAAAAGTAAAACGGGATGACAAATGAATGAAGTATATACTGAGGTAGGACCTTTTTGTAACGAAATAAGTGAAAGAAATGTCACTATAGCACCTACCATGAAACATTAAAAACAAGTTGGTAGACACTTTGAAAACATTCTATTTGTTTAGTCAGTAGCATTTCACGGCATTCAAAGTGCCCATGTTGAGAATCTAGGCGCTTAAAACATGTAATATACTGTGTGTGACTCTGTGTTTGCTTGGGTCAGCTTAATTTTTGCATGAAAGGATAGGAGTATTATTTGGAAGAAGTTGACTTCAAAAGTATTTCTGAACGT
Source organism: Trissonchulus latispiculum (assembly GCA_030248195.1). Lineage (NCBI taxonomy): Eukaryota > Metazoa > Nematoda > Enoplea > Enoplida > Ironidae > Trissonchulus > Trissonchulus latispiculum. The sequence goes on from JASAND010027169.1 coordinate 18,462, forward strand.
CAGTTATTAAAAGATGTGTGTTTAACTAAACTCTGACCAAAACTGTATGGAGTGAAATTGTTTTGTTTATACTGATTTAGCGGTACATTTTTGCTGCAGCAATGTGTATATATTTTTTCTGAACCGTCATGGCATGAAGTTTCTTTGGTTAAAAAAGAACTTTCAAAAGGCTGAAATTCGTCAAAAGAAGCAATTTTTTAGGTTTTGAAAAATCAGTAGTTTTCCGGAACTAGCTGTTTTGGTGGATAACTAGCCCATGCCACAAGCATATTGTATCCCAAATATCAGCTAATTTCGTCAAGAATTGCGATAGTTCAATTTCGATTTTCATAATCCTTTGATCTTTGCCGCTTTACCAGCTTTGACTGGCTATTTCTCGCAACTCTCTCCAAAGAAAAATTTTCAATTGGATTTT
>JASAND010027170.1:0-36521 GCA_030248195.1 Trissonchulus latispiculum
TTTCAGCAATACGTTAATGAAAATTTGTCAAAATTACGTAGCAAAATGGATCAAAGTTTTTCTAGTGCAAGAAATTCCGGTCCAATACCGGCTCAAAACATGATGAATTCAAATTCTCGCAACATAGACCGCCGACCACAACCACAGAATCGGAGCAATCAGCCACAACTAAATCGGGGGCGTTGGACGGCGGATGGCCGCCCTGTGTGCAATTTTTGTTCAAAACCTGGTCATTACGCTATGTCATGTCCTCAGAAACGACAAGGGGGTCCTCCAGCGGGACGGTCTCCTAATTTCAGTGGTCCGACTCGAAATTATAGTCAAGCTGGACCTAGTCGTACTCCAGCTGCTCCCATAAATCGGCGAACAGGATATTTACAAGAAAGTCCGGTCACAGGGTCGCATTTACAAACAGAGTTAACAGATATAACTATGACATTAAAAGCTCTACAAGACGGTCAGCAAATTATAGCTAAAAACCAACAAAATTTACAGTCTGCTTATGTGCAAGTCAGGCAGGAAAATGAAGCATTATTTGAGCAAAATCGTCGCCTGGCTCAGAGAGTTTATGATGAAAATGAAACTACTCCGAAGATGATAGGATCTATAAAAATTAACTTCTCTAGTACTCAAATTGCACAATCAAAAATTCAGACTATTACAACGCCCAGAGTTAAGGCCAAAAATAAGAAAGTACTGGGCAAGCCAAATAGTGTTAGTGCTCCTAATTGTGCAAAATATCCATTTATTCAAGGAAACAGTTATTTTTCATTACTCCTTTTTAGTGTCAGTATTCTGAGCATAATACTGGCAGGAAGCAATTTTGCATCTGCTGTGCCGGTCCCGGAGCGACCTTTACTCTGTCAGACTAAAGATGGCAAAGCGCTCTGGCAATTACCTGAATCTGTGCAATGTGCGGTTCAAAAACATGTTGATGAAGGTGTCCCCTTGGACACAGAGTTAGCTCTTTACAAACATAATTTGATTCAGTATCGGACAAAAGCTTGGCGATGCAAAATTGTGTATCAAAAAGTCGAAACTTTTACTTATTTTTTCGCAGACGAAAATTTGAAGAAGGAGGAGAAACAGGATATACCGGTTCATGAGCAAGAATGTGAAAATATGCATCGTTGGCATACTTGTCGTTATGGCAGCCTAGAGAAAAAGGGTGGACTTTGGCAAACTACAAACAAACTTAACTGGCATTACCCGGGAGGTGGTATAAATTGTTGTAAATGGAGAGTTTTTGAAGTTTACAATTGTTTTGTGACGGAGGGAGTGGTATATAAAAGGCATCATAATGATTTTATGGAAAGTTCGTTGGGGGTTACCACTCACTGTGATTATGCTCGTGGGGGATGTGCCCTATCGGATCGAAGCTTTTTAACGTGGCAAATTGACCAGAGTGAAAAGTGTGAATTTGTTCCTTGGAAAAATGTTAAGGGGCAAATGTGGGGAGCAAATTGGCTTTCCGATGATGGGACTTTAGCTCTAACTTATCGAAATGCCTATACTGCTCATGACTGCCGTAACAAACAAGTATTCATATCTGAGCAAGGGGTGCCATTTCGCATTCTGTCTCAAAGGCAGGCTCCGAAATTAAGGCGCCCGCGGCAAGTTAGTGAGAATCGTATAGGTAGAAAGGAAAAAGTGGTCAAAATACTTGACGGATGGGTCAAAGAGCATGGTATCGTTACTACAGATTTACTAGCTACAATGCTACGAGCTATAGAGTTCAGGCTGCATAAAAATATAAGATTCGCATTTGACCAAACCATGCATTCTATTTGTTCATCCATGCAAAATGTATTCGAAATTTTAAAAGCAGACATACTAGCTAATCCTACCCTAGCTATGAGAGCCTTACTACAGAGAGCTGAAATTTTTGCCAGAGCAGGTGGGCCAGTAATCGAAGTATGGCCTTGCCAAGAAGTAGACAGTACGTATAAATTTTTACCTATGAATGATTCAACCTGCACACGTGAAATTCCAGTAGAATTTACTGTTCTTAATCGTTCGCACATGGCATATCTTGACCCAGTCACAAACATACTACATCATTCAGGGCATCCAATTGAATGCGAATTTGCTAATCAAGTTCCACTAAAACTAAGTAATCAAACTTATCTGTACCATGCCTTTGATGGTTCAGTCTTACCCATAAACGGTATCCCTGATTTAAAAGCTTTTGATTGGAACTTATCGTCTCCTTGGAATTTTGAAGCTACTATTTTTCATGAGATAGTTATGTATAATTTCAGCGATCTGGAAAGTTCAGTTTCTCTTAATGACTTGTTAGGAGGGGTTCAATTTCAACAGCAAATTTTGGCTGAATTAGGAGTAATAGGTCAAATAGCTAGTAATCCTAAGGATGCGGCTAAAGGAATGGTTTCTTCCATTATGAACAAAGGATTTTTCGGATTTTTGACGGGATATGGAATAAGTCCTTTTCAAATTTGGGTCTTTTTAGTTTGTCTATACGTAACCTCTTGTATTCTCATAATTCACTGTTGCCCATTACCTACTAGCCCGATGGCCTCGTTTAACTTACCTGAACTATTGCCACGGTTATGGACGTGGATTCGGGGTAAATCGAAAAGGTCTACAGAAAGTGAGGCTAACCCAATCTTTGAAGCATTAGACTTGACACCCCCGGCAAGAAGTGTACCTACTCCAATTATGCCTAGGCCACCTACAATAATAGTTACTGCCGATTCACCTAGACTGTACCCTAGGTTAAGTCAAGCTTATGAAAACCAATACTTATTACCTAGAACAGCACACACAAACGAGGCTAATAGCTACGTATCTAGCGCAACTTTTCTCCGACTACCCCCACCCGTCCCTCCTGAGTTAGATCTGGCAGAATACCTACCTCGGCAAGCATTAGCTCTGCCGGCAGTACCTAGGTCGACCAGTGTTATTAATTTAACAAATGGGGCTGGAACGGTTAAAATAGTAATTGAGATTGGTGGGATATCAGTGGCGGCTCTTGCAGATACCGGAGCTCATGCTACCCTAATTGATTGTGATATTTTCGAACAAGTAGTTGAACAAACCGGGGTCCGATTGGAGCCGTCGGATATCCTAGCAACCTCAGTTACGGGACATGCCCTACGAGTCATTGGTAAGGTTCAAATGCCAGTTACAATTCAATCTACAACAATTACACACCCAGTCTATGTGGTGGCCGACTTTAGTTACCAATGTATCTTGGGAATAGATTTTCTTCGAAGGTTTGGGGTTGTTGGGTTTGACTTTGACAAAGAACTCTTACAGCTAGGACCAGAAAAGGTGTTGTTTCGGCCTATGGATACTCCCATTTTAGCTACACTTAGAAAGAGTCCTACGGTGGTAAGGGTTGGGGAAACAATGAAAATCCCTCCCCGTAGTGAAGTAATATTAGTGGGAGAGGGACAGGGATTAAATACATCAATGTTCGAGCCAAATCCAAATTTAATGTCAAAATATGGGCTTTGTGCGGTTCGGGCATTGGTGAATTGTCAGATACAAGAGCCTACCGTGCCAATACGCATAATGAACGTAAATTTCATGCCTGTTACTTTATATAAAAATAGAAAACTTGGTACTTTAGACTCGCCAGCCGAAATAATTGAAGCGCCGCTTGCAGCAATAAACTCTGGAAACGAAACTTTAAAAATATTTTCGGTAAATACAAAGTCGAATTTGGCTGCGTATAAACTTCCAAAGTCGCTCGAAGAACTAAAATTAGATGAAAATGATTTGACACAAGAACAGACTGCAAAGTTACTTGCATTGTTAACTAGTTACGCCGATATTTTTGTTGAAAGTGGTGGCGTAACCGGTTATGCGAAGGATTTTGATCACAGAATTTTAACCGGTGATGCACCACCTATTAAACAATTACCCTACCGAATACCGGTAGCTCAGAGAGGTGTGGTTGAGGAGCAAATACAGGGTATGATGGAACAGGGTATAATTAGATTTTCAAAGAGTCCTTGGTCCTCGCCAGTGGTGTTAGTTAAGAAAAAGGACGGCACCTGGCGATTTTGTGTTGACTTTAGGAAATTAAACGCTATCACAAAGAATGATGTATTTCCGCTACCAAACATTACTGAAATTTTAGACTCTATGTCTAATTCTCAATATTTTTCGTCGCTTGATTTAGCACAAGGTTATTGGCAGATTCCAATTAGAAAGGAAGATCGTGAAAAAACTGCTTTCATAACCCATGGAGGACTCTTTGAATTTAATGTCATGCCTTTTGGTCTCTGTAATGCTCCGGCAACTTTTCAACGATTAATGGAAGTAACTTTGGCAGGACTAAATTGGTCTATTTGTCTGGTTTATATTGATGATTTAATAATTTTTTCAGCAAGTTTTGATGAACATTTGCATTATCTTAGTCAAGTTTTTGATAGGCTTCGCGCCGCTGGTTTAAAAATTAAGACTAACAAGTGCCAATTTCTGCGCGCTGAAATCGTCTTTTTGGGACATATTGTGCCAAAACATGGTGTTTCACCTGATCCAGCAAAAATAGAAAAATTGGTAGCGCTAGCACCTCCTAAAAACGTCGACGAACTGCGCTGTTTTCTAGACTTGGCATCTTACTATCGCCGTTTTGTGCAAAAATTCGCGGAAATTGCTAGCCCTCTCCACCGCTTGCTAAAGAAGTCAGAAAAATATGAATGGACTGAAGACTGTGAGAAAGCATTTCAAGAGTTGAAAAAGAGACTTGTCTCACCACCTATTTTGTGTTACCCGGACTTTACTCGTCCATTCATATTGAAAACAGATGCTTCTTTGCAGGGGTTAGGAGCCGTGTTGGCGCAAGAATTAACGGACGGAGAAAGAGTCGTTGCTTTTGCAAGCCGAAATTTAAAAAGTAGTGAGAAAAATCATAGTATTGTTGAACTTGAAAGTTTAGCTGTTGTTTGGGCTATTAAATATTTTTGGACTTATCTAGCCGGACGACATTTTACCGTAATCACTGATCATGCGCCTTTAAGATGGTTAATAAAGTATGGAAAACATCAAGAAGGTCGATTGGCTCTAACTCTACAAAGTTATGATTTTGATATTCAGTATAAGCCCGGACGTACTAATGCAGCTGCAGATTCTTTGTCTCGATTACCAGGATTTGTTGTAGCTAATTTGCAGGCAGTAAATTTACAATTTTCAACTGAACAGGCTGCCGACCATGAAATTGGGCCTATGATTGGTTATTTTCGAGATGGTTCTTTACCTGATGATTTTGAACGTGCGCGAAAAATTATTAGACAATCTCCACGATATTTGTGGAACGGAACACTCTTGTATCATCTGTATCCCAGGCAAGGAAAGCGGGAACAGACACTTTTTCAGCAGGTAGTAGTACCGATTACTTTGAGAGAATTTATTTTACGAGAATATCATGATAGTCCTTTAGGGGCTCACCAGAATTTTGAAAGAACCTATATAAAAATTTTACCAAAATATTATTGGGATGGTATGTATGGAGATATTAAGAAATGGTGTGACGAGTGGGAATCGTGTGCAGGAAGAAAATCTGGCAAACTTGTTCGTGCGCCCATGGTTCCGATTCCGGTAGAAGGGGCCATGGACAGAATGGCCGTTGATATTTTGGGTCCACTTCCTATAACACCTTCTGGAAACAAATATATAGTGGTTTTTATGGATTACTTGACAAAATGGCCAGAAGCCTTTGCTATGTCGGACTCAAAAGCAGAAACGATCGCTAAACTTTTTGTAGAACAAATTGTTTGTCGATTTGGTGCCCCGTCTGTACTTTTATCAGATCAGGGTACTCAGTTTACGTCAAAATTGTTGGAAGAAGTTTGCCAGATTCTCAGCATTGATCGCACGTTCACAACTCCATACCATCCCCAAACTGATGGTTTGGTAGAAAGATTTAACAGTACCATCTTAAAAATGCTAAGTATGTACGTAAATACTCGTCAGGGGGATTGGGATACTTATATACCCTACGTATTATTTGCCTACAGAGCTAGTAAACAGGAATCAACACAATTGTCACCATGCTTGCTCATGCATGGTAGAGAACCTAATTTACCCATTGATGTGACACTGAATTTACCACGTTATCACTTTGACTTGGAAACTTTTAAAATTTATTTACTAACACGTATTCGTGAGGCTTGGGAATTTGCAAAAGAACATTTAGAGGAGGCTCAGGGGAGACAGAGCCGACTTTATGATCAAAAACGGTTTGACCCTGAATTTGCAGTTGGGGAGCAAGTTTGGGTGCACAATCCCGCTGTGGGTAAAGGTAAAACTACAAAACTAGCACATTTATGGCATGGGCCGTTTACAATTATTAAAATTCGGTATCCCACGGCTACCGTTGAGCCAAGCCGGGGACGGAATCGTAAACAACAAACTGTACACATAAATCGCTTAAAAAAGTATAGGGGGACGGCGGTTCCCCGTCTAGTTGAAAACCCGCGGGATTTAGAAATAGTGGAAGAGTTTGAGGACGAGTTGCCCTCAGAAGGCCAAGCCGGTGATAACGAGGTAAACCAAATACAAGAAAATACAGACACAATAATTGAAGGTCAAGATAACCTAGAACCTAATACTACCCTAGAACCTACAGATATAGCTAACAATACCGAACCAATGGAGCCAGAAGCTCTACCACACACACCTACTCCAGTTGGAGAGGAAAGAGACGTAACAGAATCCCACCCACCCGAAGGGGAAAGGCCGTATCCCTTACGGTCCCGTTTAGATCCGTGTCGTTTTTGGAAAATATATGAAGACCAGTTAGACTAAGCTAGGACATTGTGTCGCAATTCAAAACGTTTGTAGCAGCATACATTGAGGCTTAGGTAGTTTCTTCCTAAAAGTAGTTTCTTTTGTTTAGGCCGGATCCAAGTTGTTAAGAGCCACCGTATTCCTGGTATCTCCAAGGCCACGGTTGGAAAAACATTAGTTTTGGGCCTCATCATCAAAGTCTCAGCATTAGTACAACAAGAATAGTAACCTAATTCCTCAGTTCCAAAATGCTTCGTGCTAAGAAAATTCGTTACGTTCGCCCAGGACATGGAGTTTGGAACCTACACCTACGCGTGGATGCACATCGACTAGAAACCGATGAGGGAACTTTGTGGACAGACCTAGAACCCCCTACTTCTACAGAATTTGTAATTCGGTCATTAAACGACATAAAAACCGGTCACTTTGGTTTTCCCGGTAAACCAGCGAGCCTAGGTTGCTATTGTTCCCAGAAGCTGACCAGATTGATAAGCCTCGTAGCCGAGCGTCTCCTAAGAGTACCAGAATCCTTTCAAGTTCGGATGATTCGAGAGGGCTGCGACAATTGCTATGCGGAAGGAATAAGAATTCTGGAAACACGAACGTCTACAATTTCAGCAATTCCCGTCTTGATCTATCCACCGAGTTACGGCACTATGTGCGAGGTCATTTTCAGCCGAAGAAGGATGCGTGAGGAAAGGATTCGACCACTTATTAGGCAGATGGCAAGCGTTGTAGCCTATCTCCACGAAGCTAATCTTCATTTGGGAGATCTGCGTTCGTCGTACTGGTTCTTCGTCGACCCGGAGAGAACACGGATCCAGTTAGGGAATTTGCAACATCTTCGTCTTATCGCCGGGGAAGATGATTTATGCTGGGCCTACAAAATGTGTCCGGCTTATGTAGCCCCGGAAATGATTTAGCATCCCCAGGGATTCCGTGGTAAACCGGCGGATGTGTGGAGCCTCGGTATCATGCTGTTTGGGATGATCACCGGGTACTACCCTTTCCATCATCCCCTGCCACGTCATCTCTTCAGCCGGATTGTGCACGGCATTTATTCGAGACGTCTAGAAGCCGTGCCGCCGGACCTAAGTTCTTTAGTGCGTTCAATCTTGGTTCGAAATCCGCAGCGACGCCTCACTGCCCTGGAAATAGTTTTTCATCCGTGGTGTAGGAATCAGCCGAGCGGTCGCGGATCAGAAGTCTCGGAATTTGGTTCGCCTGCTGCTCCTAGGCGCGGCATTCGAATCCGCGCACGGGGCAAACGTCAAATTCGTGCCAACTGCAAAACGTGTCGTGTCTGGTCTTGGCGGTCACGAAAATTTGAATAAACTTTCTTTTAACTAGTCATTTTACCTGTTTTTACTCTGTAGTCATTGTGGTAATTTAGTATTTTTTGCAAGTCTTCTATAATAATTTTGATACGACTAGATGTATCAAAATAATAGTCAAATATTTACAAAGTTTTTCTTTCTGTTTCAGCGAATTTGTATTTTATTATCGAAAGTATTTTTAAATTTTGCCAAATGATTCACTTATCGACCAACCAAAGTTCTAAGGATGCGAAGGGACCAGTTCTGGGATTCAAACATAGGATCAGAGATCAGGCCAAAATCCCCATGCCACCTGGTCATCCAGCCTGGGGTAAAGCCATCCTAAGACTGTCAAAACTGGGAGCTAAACATCCAGTAATCATTTGGGCGCAAACACAACATCAGAAGTATTTCCCTGAGATTCTGCAGAAAGCAACAGATAAGATCTGGTGTTCCATCGATACGGAGGGACTCGACGCCGACAACACCAGCCACGGTTCAAATCACCTTAACCTATTGCAGTTGGCATTCTCCACCAAGGATGAGGACGTTTATGTCTACTGCTTAGGTTATCTAACAGCGTTTAACGAATCTCAGTTTCCTGCAGATCTCAAGATGTTTCTGCAGGTTCCGCCGTGCACTTTTGTGGCGAACGGGTCACCCTGTGATGCTCAACGATTCCAGGACACTTTCGGATTCACATTCAACTCCAGGGTAGACCTATCCACTCTGTTCAAGAGTTCCGGCCTAGCCCGAAAGTTTGATCTCCAACGGACTAGGGATCAAGGGATCAAGCTAGTCACCATGAACTCTTTGTTATTCGGTGAGACACAGGCTAAGGATGAGGAAATCCAGAAGTGCGGAGCCGACTTGCTTCCGACCAAAAAGCAGCTCCAATACGCGATTAGTGACGTGAAGTACCAGTACCAGGTGGCAGAAACCTGCCTCCAAGAACTGTGCCAAGGGAAACCTGAATCAGAATGGGTATCGGTACTTAAAGAGCTGCGCGAAAATAAACGACCAACTACGTTGGAAATCGGTACGGAGGCTCGGAAGCAGCGGAAACGGCGAACCTGGAAGCGGAAAGATCAGGAAAGCAGCGAAGAGGACGATCGCGATTACAATCAAAGCGAACTCATTCCGTCGAAGAGATTTATTTCCAGCCAGCCTGGAACCTCAACCACAGCACCACGTACGCAGATTAAGAGTACGGTGAACGTTGTTCGAACCGTAATCATGCCCAGGCGTAGATCCGTGATAGCGCAGCCATTGCTGTTTAGGGAGCGTGCCTACAAATGTGCGGCGCCAAAGACTTTTCTAAAAAGAAGCGAGGCGCTGCCAATCGCTATTCGCGGATATGCTGCTACGTCGATAGGAACACGGCGACTATTCCAGGACTATGTGGACTATATGCGGCCTAAGGCATCGGGAAGCCATCCCTGCGCATTGTTTAGGGCCGTGGACTGCTTCATTCGAAGGCATGGATCTAATGGCGTTGCGGAATTGGTCGTTGAACAAATAGGCCCTACCCAATGGCAAGCTACTCTTAGTCTAGGGCGAATTCCTATGTCGGCAACGGCGGAAGGTACTTCATCTCGTCCGGCGACGGAAGCAGTAGCCCGACGTTGGTTGTGGTTGATCGAGCCCACTGTTGGTCCGTTGATTCCGGTCTTGCCATCCAAACGAGGAGGAAAAAGCCGGAGAGAGGACTGGAAAAAGGTGTGGCAACACAACGGCCTTCGATATACGCCGATAATCGGACAGATGTGCGAATCTGTGGTACCAACCTATTTCCCGTCTGCTCATACCTGCGAAAGAAGGGTGTTCAACCGGGTAGACTACTTCGGCCAAAGGAGCCCCCTCAGTAATTTCTACCCGAGGAGCATCTCTGTTTGGGGCAAGATCTATACCGGCGTTGAGCAGTTCTATCAGTGGTCAAAGGCCGTCTACTTTGACGATAAGATTACGGCGGAACGAATCCTGAAAGCCACACAACCATCGGAGCAGAAGGCGTTGGGCCGTCTCGTCCGTGACTATGATGAAGCTGTACGGAGAGAGGTGTCCTGCTACTACATGTACGTAGCACTTGCTGCTAAATTCCTGCAGCACCCGGATCTCCAACGATATCTCCTCGATACCGGCAACAGCTACATAGTCGAGGCGAATCCGAAACATTCCTTCTGGGGAAGCGGATCCGCCATGGGTTCTCCTGAGCTCGGACCTGGAAATAACTGGATGGGACGACTTCTCGTCATTGTCCGCTCGCACCTGCGAGGCGAATTCTAAAGTAAGAAATTAACTTAGGGCTAATAGACAAAAAAAACGAAAAGTATAATTAAAATTAATTACAAAATGTGTAATTCTTTTAGGTGGTTGATTCGTCCCCAGTCTACCCCGTTCTTTTCTACAGAAATGCAACACCACCGCCACATAAATCCTTATGGGCGTTGGCAACCGCTACAAAGACCAAAACGGAGCCTGTCAGCTCAAGGATTGCCAAATGAATTTCCTGCGATACCAGCTCCGCGTCGCAAAGCTAACAGTAGTAGTTTCCTAAACCTCCAAGACCCAATCCCAACGGAAGGGGTCTCTGAATCCCCCATGTATTGTGACTTTTACAGTTCTTTGAGTATTGGTGATAAAATATTTAGAGTGCCATTGGCTAATAGCTCCAGCAGTATAAAATATCAAAAATTGTCTTCGCTTCCAAATTTGAATTCTAGTTTGCATAGTGATTATGCTGGAACTATTACTATAATTTTTGAAACCGAACCTATACCCCAGGCCGGTACGAGCTCAGCCACTAGTTACTCAACTTTTTCAAGTCTTGATTCACTACCATCCTTGCCACCGGTACCGGAATATTTGCAAAATGGGCATATAGGATGGGATGAGATGCATGAATTGAATGAAGCACTAGTGACTGAACTCGGCCTGCCTCCTTATTTTTTCTTTAGTGAAGGTTCCCCTGATGTTGTACCACTAATTACGACTTCTAGTTCTGATGAATTCAGTTTGGATTCACGAGTCCATTTTGACTTTCGGGTCGTGCGTCTAAGTTCTTGCTCACAGTGGTCTTTACCTAATTTCTTTGCGCAAGTGCAGTACAGAACATTTGTTCCTAGATTTTTGCCTCCGATTCGAAAGGCTAGCAGCCTTAGTTCATTAAATTTGTAATTTCTTGCTGTTAATCTTTTAGTCATTTTTCACAGTTTACTTATATACACTTTCGATTTTAGGGCCCCGCTAATCGGATTAAACCATGGATCGACCTCAGAAGTGGAGTACGGCATGATTTTTCAAGGGCCCTTCGAAATTCTGAGAACGAATGAAGCCATGGTTGCCCACTATATGGCACTGCTCAAAAGACTTTCCCTGATCCTTTCCATGCCGAACAGAAGAAGTTACACAACTTTTGATTTGAAAATGAAATTACTGGCGTATCCAAATTTTTGGTATAATGAAAGAGGTGAATCTTGTTCAGATCCAGAAAGTATGCGATTTGCAAAAACTGTGAAAATTGTGCGCACACCTAGTTTATATAATGAAATTTCTTTGCACGGACAAGTGGCTGAAGGGATCGCCAGAGAACGTTTTCGTCAAATCGTAGAGATGGTTACTATAGCTCATGTGCATGGAATTGCTTTTGTGGAAATTAGTCTATCAAAATTTTTAATATATGCAGGAACTACTTCTGAAGTTATTAAAGCTAGAAATTTTCTACATTACCACCTGTTTGCTCCATTTGATTATGATTGGGTAATGAGTGATAGGATTCTTCCGACTAATCCATTCTACCGAGCCCCTGAAACTTTTACAAACGAATTTTATCAGTTAACTAAAAGTGATGTTTGGAGCTTGGGAATTTTGTTATATACCATGCTCACTGGTAGATATCCATTCACTGGTAGATATGATACTACCACTTTAGGAAATAGAATTTGCAGAGGTTATTTTTCTTATAACGAATACGATGCCATAACCCCCATGGTACGTGAATTAATCGGAAGAATGCTATGCTTGAAACCCAAAGATCGACCAACTGCTTTTCAAGTACTACAGCATCCATGGGTCGATACAGTGACTTACCCGGTTTTGAAATTTTCTGATAGCTTGATGCTACCACCAAAAGTTTCTCAAACTTGGTGCAATAATTTAGTCTGGGCTTATGTTGGTCCAGCGAAAGCAACAAAAACGGTTTCAGATATTTCTACCCAAACTGAATTTCAACTGGAAATTGATCCCAGTATTCGAAAACGGCTTAAAACTGCTTCAAAATTTTGGAAATGAAGGCTTGTTAATTATTAGTTAATAATAGTAATAATTATCTAGTTAGACAAACCTGGTTCACCAACCAAGGCTGTATTAATTTACTAATATTCATGAAATAAAATAAAAATACTCAGTAGAATTGTATTTGTGTGTTGTGCTTATAGTCTATAGCTTTCATATATTTGGACTCATATATTTGGAACATATATATTTGGCTTTATTATTATTTGTTACGTATGCTGTGTTTACTATATTAGATTTACACTGGCTAAGCAGTAGTAGTGCATTGTGACTTTAAAAAAATAAAATACAAAAACTATAAATGCTTATTAGTCACTACTGCCAAGCTAGTGTTTGGATTTGTCGTGGATTTTGTCTGTATTCCTATATTGTAATGTCCAGGTGCTAGAGTTTTTAATAATGGGTTATCTTTTGAAGAAGTGTTGAATCAAATGGGAGTCTCTTTCCCTTTAAAAAGCGCACCTACGCACACACACGCACATGAAATAAAAAAGGGCCGTTTCAATTCAAGTTTCGTCTAGTGCACTACCGTAAGACAAGGCAAGTTGCTAATATAACACAAAATTGTTGATAGGTTTTTATTTAAACTCTTCTCTTTTGTTAAAAATCAATCTGTAGACATTAAATTTGCAACTTATAGTCGGTTAAAAGGAAAAATTTATTTGCTTAATAATTGTTGAAATTTTCGTTCATATTTACTGTCCTTAAAAAGAGAGAGATTAAAAAGATGCTTCCAAAATAAGGGCTGCACAGCAGCAGCCGCACGTAGTACTACATAAAAAGGGTATAACTAGTATTTCAAAATTATATATATAAATCTTAATTTAATAGAATATTAAAAATATTTAGCATAAAGTTTTAAAGTTACCTTAAGTTTCAGGAAAATTCCTGAAATGGCTCCAGTTGGCCTGACCGAGGGAGCCAGGCGTGGCAGTTTACCCTCGGAACCCCCCCCCCCACCCCCCTGTGGGAACTCCCTCCCCACGGAAAAAGTTAGAAATTTAGGGATTGGAGGGCGAGGCATGCGCCTCAATCCACTCCAACCCGCGGCGGATGCCCCCAAGCCGGCCTGCGATTTGGTCGGTAAAGAAGAGGCATTCTTCCAGGGGAGTACCACCACGGAGTTCGTCCCGGAACTCGCGGATGGCGGTGCGTATCCCCTGGATATCCGCACCTAACTGTGGGTAATTTGAAAAAGTGAGAGGCCGGATGTATGCCTCACTAGGTGGGAGTTCCCCGGGAGGCAGCGGAGGATGGTCCGAGGGACCAGCTTGATTTGATGCAGCCATTAATTTAATTTGAAATCTAAATGCAAATACAGGTTTATATACTATTGAAATTTCAATTAAATTTTCAACAATTGCATTCTAAAGTTACATTAACGGTGTATATAAAAAAATAGAAAAACCTACATGACGTTTCTACTTAAAAACTATAATAGTAATTATATACTATTCCGGGGTGCAACTTCTTTTAGTAGCGTTTTTTTCTATTTCGTGGAATCTGTAAAAATTTCCTTTTAATTTCAACAATTTTAGTGTTTTTTTTGGGTTCCTACCCCCCCATCTCAATAAAACCAACCTACCCCCCCCCGCCACCAGTGATTATGCACTGGGCGGACGTGGATGGTCCGGATTGTACCGCAAGCGGAAATGTAACCGCTGACAGGAGGCGGCGAGCCGGTCAAGTTCCAGCCCCACCTCCTGCCGTGCCTCCTCCCCCTGCTCCATTAAAGCAGTCAAGGCCTGGAGGTTCCCCTCGACCACAGCCACGGCACTTAGAGCAGTGCGCGCCGCTGGGCCGGGAGCAGCTAATGCCACATGGGGAGACCTGCCAGGTAGTAGGGGATTGGCAGGAGGGAGAGGAGAGGGCCCTTGGGTTCCCCTGCCACGTCCACGACCTTGCCCTCGGCCAGGGATCACGGGGACTCCTCGACCAGGGGGCACCGGATTTGATTCACCGCCACGGCCACGGCCGGTGGGTGCCGGGTTTCCCCTGCCGCGGCCTCGATCGCGACCTCGGCCCCAGCCTCCGAAAATGTTACCCATATTATCAGAATTAAAAAAATCAATAAGAAAGAAGAAGAAAATCTGAAGAAAGAAAGTAAAGATCAAGCATGGAAAACTCCATTTTGCATGATTTATTACCAACTAAACACCAAATTCCTTTAAAAGTTGTGAAGTTCGCAATAAAGTATAGGGTTTGTTTGTTGGAAGTTTTACCATAATGTCGAAATCATTTTCATTGCCTGAAGTCAAACCAAAAACCAGATCATGGGCCTATCGGTGTAAGAGTGTAAAACAGAGAGTAAAACACTATGGTAAGCTTCTATTAAGGGAGTTCGGTTCTATGGTTGTCTATCATCACATCCTTTTTGGCGACTTGGAGTTTCGAGTTTCCCGGCCCCGTGGAGAGTTAAAAGCAAAAAGGGGATCACAAGAACTTTCTATTTTCTCAAAGTTACATTCCAAGGGCAACGGGAAAGTGGAAGCTTACCCAGGTCGAGTTCAAAATAAAGTCATCCTTTAAAAAAATATATTAATTAGCTGTGACTAAACCCGTGAAATACAACAAAAGGAGACGATACAGCTTTCTGGTTATGGCCATTAAGGTTGTACAGTTACGCCATATGAAGACCAATACCAACTAATCGCGTAAATCGGTGTTTAAAGACTATTATAACCGTAATTCCTATAAACCAACGACGTGGTAGTGGTATAATCTAGTGGGAAAAAACAATGCAACCAGCAGACCAAGTTCGGCTCTCCCAATTTAATGGCTTTAGCAAATTCTGTTAATGTCACTGCTTTACACTGAGATTTCCTGGCTATTGTTCTTGGTTCTGGCTGCATCAATCTTTCCCGTAATTGCTTTTTCAATATTTACATAAAGGATATTCTTTAATCTAGCAAATATGGCCGGTTAGTCTTGAATTTTTCGGTCATCTTACAGTTTCGCCGATTCAAAATAATCCTAATAACTATACCGTTAGTCTTACTTGTACTTAAATTAAGGGTTGGACATTCCTTACCCCCCCCCCTCCGTCTTTACCATCCCATGGTTCTTGAAACTCTCTTTCGGTGCATTTGTGCAATATATTTCGGTTAATGGCCTTTGGTCGCTCTTATTTGATGAATTTCACACAAGTGTGATGAGTAGAAACAAATTACAGCTATGCATATTCACTCTGTCTCTTAGCCCTTCTGTCCTACGGTAGTGCACGTAATGAATCCCTTTGTCATAGGCTTGAAGCCGACGACATTTGCTTCGGATAGACTCTCCTGGGTCAAAAATAAAAGTATTATCTTTAAATTAGTATAGCCACTTATATACACCTTTGAAAAAGTATATATACCTGGTCTATAACACGCGAGGCTAATACTCTCTATATACATAGGACCTGCATTCTAGTAACATATGCAGTTACGCATGAAGTAGATTCGTCGCACAGACATGGATATATATATATATATATATATATATATATATATATATATATATATATATATGCAACGTTAACACACACACGCATGAATGTCTACGTCTGACCGTGCTCGCGCGATAAGGCGTTTCTACCATATTTTCACAATAGCGAGGCCTTATTTTAAAATAAGAAATTATGTAAACGACCATCACACTTTTTAGGAAATTTGCAAAATACGGACGTTGAATACACCTGATGCTGTTCTGTGTAGTGCCTGCCTTGTACTGTAAATGAAGTTAGTTCCTTATTGTCAAGCGACTTATTGTCATTGTTTCTGTATCGTAATTGTGATTGAAATAAGTCAATGTTTCGAAAGACGACTTTCGTCTTTTGGGAGGGTGAGTGATGTCACAAGTCGAAATTAAATCATCCTTCTAATTAAAAATTAGTCAAAATTAACAAAAATTTAAACATAACTCTAGCTATCATTTTGATAAATTAAACATACAAAATTGGTATTAACAGAAATACATATCTACCTAAATTCTAACTATTGCCGCCTATTGCAGCACTGCTTACGTAGACATGATACATACGTATGCAGCTGGTTGCCGTTCTATTTGTGCGCTGCCGCTCGCAGGCTAATTTTGTCAATACTGATGTGGTTGGGACTACCGTAGGACTTGGCACTATGTGTTTGTTGGTGGAAATGTTAAGTCACATCATATGCGGCTAATTGGCTGACGATTCGAGCTTGGCGGTTTGGGCTGAGGTAATTCTGGGAATTACCATAGGGTTGAAGATTTGATGAAGTTTTAGGGAGAATTTTCATAGTTTTTATATTTCCTGCAAAAGTCTAAAAATGTCGAAAACAAAATTAGTAAAGCCAAAACATGAAAGGAGCCGACTCGGTTTGAAGGATAACGGGGCCGGCTTCGGAAGTAACAGAAGCGAAAGAGCCCAAAAAGTTAACCAAAAATGGGCTCCAGGAAGACTATTGACGTAAACGAAGGGCGGGGTTTAGCTAGCTATAAAAGTCCCTGCAAGTTGCTAAATTGTTGCTTAGTGTCTGTATCTGCAGTGGCTTGGTGTGCAACTTGTCTGCGAATAAACGAACGTTTAGATATAGACCTTCGCAGTTGGATAGACTTGTTGAAGATCCACGTAGAGATAGATTTAATTCTAGTTTAGAGGCCGGGGGTTCACACCTAAGCCTAATTAAATTAATCTCAGTTTAGTAAACTTGTGTGCAAGTCAGTGTGAGGGTGAAATCCCAGCACTTGACAAGAGTTTCTAAATTTAGGAGTCAGTGTGAGGGTGCGATCCCAGCACGTGACAGTCTCAGAAGTTTAAAGTTAAATTCCACTGCGCCGGCTCCCGTTCTGCTACCAGCTACCTGGCACACTCTCAGTTCTGCCTTGCCACACTAAAAAGTAGGCCAATCGGACAAAGTCGGGGCAAGTCGATTTTAGTAGCCCCCCCTAACTGAACTAATTTAATTGGTTGGCATAGCTTAATTTTCTGGCTTAATGATGGATGCGTTTTCAGTGAGATTATATATAGAGTGAAGAAGCGGCAGACAAGAAGCGGAGAGACGAAGGTCACTGACAGAAAACATGACCCCCTAGCAAATCTGACGTGCGGTTATTGGCCCCTTAGCCCAACGCTAAGGTGACCGCAGTCACAGTCAAGGCAGTAGAGATCGTTGACACCGATAACGACTGTCCCCCGCAAATCAATAGTGACTAGGATGGCGGAAACTTATGTACCCGCTCGAAAGGTGTGGGATTAAAAAACGGGTAATCTAGATGAAAAAGAAGAAGACGAAGCGATGAAAGGAAGGGGTGGGGATGTCGAGCACTCAAATAGGTTAGAAG
The DNA here is from genome assembly GCA_030248195.1 of Trissonchulus latispiculum. Lineage (NCBI taxonomy): Eukaryota > Metazoa > Nematoda > Enoplea > Enoplida > Ironidae > Trissonchulus > Trissonchulus latispiculum. Next base: position 17,670 of record JASAND010027170.1, read on the forward strand.
TGAAAGTCTGCCAATTCACTATATTTCTGTAGATTGAAATTAATGATGCCCACAGGGGACCTTTCCTTCCCCCATGTACATCATTAATTGATCAATCTAAATGGAGATTTTAGAGTTATTCTGTTTTTTAAATTAAATCTTATTTATTTTATTTTAAATTTAAATGTTTTAAATCTTAATTTTAAAAGTACCTGCTGTAACTGTCTTACTCCGCGCCTGGTAACCCTTGGCGCTAAGGGGTCTTTCCTTATTCCTCGGCTTCTTGTTTCCTTTTCGTTCTGCTTCTTCTTCTTTGCTTCTCCTGTTTTCTTCTTTACCTGGGGGACCACGGGAGCCAAGAAGGGGAGCAACAGCAGTGTAATAGGGGAATTTGGGCAATTTCCGAGGATGGTTGCAAAAAAATTACAAAAGTTCTAAACTTTTGCAACCATCCTCGGAAGCAGCGGATCAGATCCACCGAGTATAGAGTATTTCCTTGGGATGAAATTTTGCAATGCGCAATAGCCAGATGCCAGTTTTCAGTCATTGTGGTGCTTCGTGAAGTCACGTAATTATCGCTTGACGACTTGACTCGAGCTTGACGCTATGGTTGCGAATCCCAATATGACCTCTGACACTCCAAGTCCTGTAGCAAGACGGAGATGGGCAGAGCTTGCTTTTTTACAAAATCTTGTATTTCTACATTTAAATAAACAAATATTCTTTAGTTTCTACTGGGACTGTTCTAATAGTTTTTTGCTACACCGGAAGGGATTTGAAACTTGTACTGTACAATATAGGGACAGTAATGTCACAAGAGTGGCCGATGCTATCGTAACCCGGGTTTACTGCGATGTTTATGCTTACATAATCCTGGGTCAACAAATGATTACAGCAAGGTACAGCAAAAATTAAAGCAACATTGCAACACAAGAAAATACCATAACAACAAATTGTAATGTACAAAATGTGCAAATTAGTTTAGCTACTACACAAAGGCTTCTAGATTGGAAGAGTCTCGCTTAAACCTGGACTGCTCACAGCCACCAATCGGAGTAGAAGAACTGACCAGTCGCCCCTGGGGGTCATTTACGAGTTCCAGGGATCCTCCGACCAGACCCCGTTCATCGCTAACCGTTTCTGTGGACGAGGACAGATTCTGAACCAACATGAGGCTTTTCAGATGACCCGCCCGGCTGACAAAATGACTCAAATCTGGGACGGGTGGGACTCCCGCGTCCGTCAACTCATCATCCTCCGAGGTCATGGCCATACCATGAAGCGGAGGCGGGGGGAAGGAGGAAGACATCGAGAGGGGCGACTGATTTTTCAGGGCTCGCGGTCGACGAATCAGGGCCGGGACGTAGGGTACGCCGTTGGCCGGAAACTCGGATTCCGTTTCAGTCTCATCCGGCAGGGCATGAACGGAGCTGAGGGCAATTCGACGTCGGGTTCCGGTTCCGCCGCGATTTCGCTGGGAACCGACGATCACTTCTTTGAACAGGACCGGGGTTGAGAAATGTCCGTGCCGGGCGGAAACTTCGGGGACGTCAGAGTCAGTGGACAGAGCTTCAGTGGAAGAATCTCGAAGAGGTGGGGCGTGGGGGGATCGAGATAGGATTCGAGGTGGAGGATTGGCAGATCGAGCCGAGCGTGGACGCGATCTGCGACCTTTACTCCCTCCGCCAGCAGAAAGCATCCGACTACTGTCTGTGGAACAGCTGCACTCCAAACAGTCATAGTGCTCACCACCGCCAGTTCTCGACTTGGCCGAACCACGAGAGGGAACGCTTCGACCATCGTCTAGCGGCAGGGCAGGCGTACGACGCCTAGAGCGAAGCGTGTCGTCCCTGGAACGACTGGAAGAGCTTTCATTCAGTGCGGTGGAGACAGTGTCACTGCCGGAGGCTCCCGGCTTGGAGCTCCGGGGTCGAGTTCGTCGATGCGAGGGTGTGGGCTGTTGACCGCAGGGATAGCTGAATCGATCCGCCGTATCATAGTCTCGGTTCTTCCGACTGCCCATTCGATAGCCCCGGTAGTGATGGGAAACGTCCACATCTGAGGGCGCAATACTGCTGGCATTGTCCAGATCGTATCGTTCTGGGATCTCATCCCCGGTAGGATCCAAATTGTTGGAATAGGCACCGTTGCCTACGTGGAAATGAGGCACATTTCCCAAGTCTGAGTATCGAAACACTGGGTCCAGGGAGGTCATTTGATCGTTATAGGATCGGTAGTTGGTCGTGGCAGGCTGCCGACCAGCCAGAGTGACCGATGGCATATCGCCAGACCGTTGGTTGTTTAGGGCGTCAAGTCGCGGGTTGGAAACGTTGTTTCCAAGGGTAAGGTTGGTCAGATTCGTGAAGACAGAACTGGAAACCGTAGCCGGGAGGTTCGTTACCTTCGAACAGGGAAACGACGGCAACCAGACCAATTTTCATGGGAAAACTGGTCTCTAGGGTGCTGGTGCAGGGCGGGTCGGAGCACTCTCGAGCATCCGCACAGCTGGTGACCTTTTGACCCGTGGGACCGGAAATGACCTCATCCTGGAGGAGCCTGGAGTGACCCTCGCCCAGGGGCTGCAAATCTCCGTCCAGAATGAACTTGGCCAGGCAGCCTTCGAAACCTGAAAAAAGACAATGAGGAAAAGAATGTCAAAAGAAATCGCGAGAAAACAGAAACGTTTCAGTACGGTACTATAAAGCAGATTGCTTAGGCTTCAAATAAAATAAAAATTTGGAGATACTAGCAGCTTCATGCTAAGCCAACATCCTTCCAAAATTGGTAGTTGTGACAAGCTAAAGCTAAGTATATGCTTACAATGATGGCTCTTCCAACAAGACATCCGAAAAACTATGACGGAATTTCGCACATTTAGAAAAGATGCTAAATTAAAAACCAAACGTTCATAGCCAACTGTAGTAGCCATAGACCATTCAGTTAAATATATAGTTCCAGTTTAAGTTTGCTTTAATGAACAGAAATTAATTACCATTAATTGGTTGGTCATTAATATGCATTCGGTAAGGCACCCCGCCAAAGGCTAGATCAGTGATCCGATGATCCATAAAGTTGTGCACTGCCGTCCGAAATCGTGCATCCTTTCCGTAGGCATCTGCACGAAATTCTAACTGAAACAACAAAATCTATCATGCACAATTTTTGAGAGCACAAGATTCGGCTGTCTCTATTTCAGCAGCCAGCAAGCATGAAATTATGCACAAATAATAATAATATATACTACTACTAATAATAATAATAATCTTATCAAATAACAAATAGTATAAAACCACAAAGACAAAAACATATAGTTATAAAATATGGGAAAAGTTGACTCACTTTTCTACCACTATCATAAATTGCCATGGAAACTTGGTGCCAAGTTCCATCGCTATAGCCCGGTGCGTCCTCCTTTAATAGAATCGATGTTGGCAGGGTCGAAGACGTTTTCATGGTATATCTCAGAGATCCATTCACGAGCTGATACAAGAAAACATTTAAAATTAAATATATTCAAAAATTGTTAATAAATTAATTTTAAAATAATAAATCTGATAGCTAACAGTGAATCCATCCCCCAAGGCAAGTAATGAAAATTCATCTAATCTTTAAAAAATTAAAATCTTCCTTGACTCTAATCCCAAAAATTGCCAGCTTTTTCCAAAATCTCAAAAACGCATTTACATCAATCATCATGAAATCATCAGAACTTCCGCTGGCAAAGAAAATCACTCAGTCGGTTTGGACAGTCTTAAACTCCAAATGAAACCAATGATCAGCCGTTTGACCGTCCGCCAATTCGCTTTGACGTAGTCTATAATCTATAATAGTTTGTCATGTCCTAAACTATCTGTATGCCGAATTTCAAATACCAGTGACGAATGAATAACTTGTTATCGACGGTGCTGTGTTTTGGACAGCACATACAGCACGGTGGAAGCTAGAGAGTGCACCAACTAACATAGCTACAGTTCCCCCTTACTACAGACATAATTTTCACCAAGTTTCATATGTTTAGCCGTTTACAGAAAGTCTACAGACAGCGTGCTACGGTTGCTGCATAACAGTATAGCACGATAGCAGCACCGCACAGAGTTGCGACTATGCTCATCGTGTTCAGCGACCCCGATAACCCTTATATGCGTCCCACTCTATGGCCCAAAAGAGCATAGTTAGACCTATTTTTGACTATTTTCTGTGGAGTTGGGACTTAGAAATTTTCCGAAAATGGCTATTTGGCCGGACCAACTTTAGGCCGGCCGCCAGAACGATCCTGGCCAGATATAAAAAATCGCCCTCGTTAGCACATATAAACCCTTCCGTAGATCCTTATGCAACAAACCAGGCCTCTCTAGCGTCTTCGCTGAGTCCTGTAGCTTTGACAAATATATTGCCCATTTTTGGCCATTTTAGCGCCAAGTCCACTTTTGGCCGGCCGTACAGATGGCTGGCCGGGCTGGGCAGCGAACAAAAATCAAAAAGGTTCACTTTCGGGGTATATGCGTTCAGAAAAACCAAACTTCACCTGCTGAAAATGCCCAGATAGTTCTAACACTCCGATAGAAAATTGCATTTTTCCAAGCGTGACTCAAATGGGAAAAAACAAACGGACCTAAATTGTCCGGAAGCGAACATTTTCAAAGTTGGGATTTTTGAGCAAAACTTTTTTGCGACTTGTAGTACTCGTCGTGTAGATTCCAACGATACCAAATTGTCCAGTTTGCTGGCTTTTTCATATGCAAAAGCAACCCTGCCGGATTGAACCAATGGTTTTACCGCCACATCCCTATCTTTCTGACCGATACTTGTCATAGTCCAACTAAATTTAAGGTATATATATGGCTAGCCTAAAACTGACCAGGCAAACTACTACGTTCTCGCAGATTATCCAATCAACATTTTTACTCTAATGTAGACCGTTCTATATGTGACAAACGCTGAAGCGAAGCGTGCAAGCCCCCGAATATGGGTTGTTCGGCGACGCTGTGCCCATATTAGCTCGCCCACAACCTAGTCCTCCTTTCTTTTACAACCTAGCCCATATTAAGCGTTTTGAAATCTAGTCCTCTCTTGATTTCGCAACCTCACCCCATCCACCCATATTACTTTTCCATGCTCGGGAGGAGCATTTTACTTTCTTGTCCTCTTAGCACTTTAAAAATTCTATGACAATATTCCAATATTGTTAAACATTGGCCTTAAGGAGGGGGGGGGGTCGCGAATTTTCGACCATCTCCGATTTTTCTCATTTTCACATATTTTGTAGTCCCCATGGGTCCCCAAAACAAGACAGTTGTGTTTGTTGCAAAACTTTCCCTATTATTCACAATAGTCCTCCAAAGGTGGCCCCGGCATATGTTAAACATAGGAAAATGAAAAAGTTAGGAAAATTTCGCGGTAACCAAAAGTTTGAGCGCTGTGCAAGATAAAACGAGCTATAGCTGGGCAAAATGTTAATCTGGACTAGGTAGCGTGTTTATATATATAAAGGAGGTATTTTTGTGTTAGCTCAGCGATTTTCTAAAAATTTTCAAAGTTGGGTGAAGCCGGTTTTTGTACAAATTTGACTTACAAAAACGTCACCAAAGAAATGTTTCGTCGTGGCCTGAACTAACAGTTTACTGCACAGATTTCGCGTATAGATATTAACACAGTACACAAATAGAGGTTAAATTTCCATACGCAAAATCCATGCTGTTACTTGTGGATAGTTCATACTTTTGGTTACCGCGTTGGCGTTTTGCCTCAAAATACGTCATTTTCTCAATTTTTTGGATATAATGGTCCATAAGTCGGGTGATAGCAGAGCTATTCCAACCAAATTCGGTGTGCCAGTTTGCACATATGAAAGGAAGATGTGCGCTAAATTTAACTGCAATTGCTGGTGTTTAACTGTGCATGCATACCTTAGTCCGATGACGGAGGCCTAGAGTCAAAAAATCGAAAATTTTTAAATTTTTCAAATACAGCCAAATTTTTATATCAAATTAAAGCTCTCGATGTCCTGAACATTTTATCTTCTTGCACCAAGTCTCAACAAAGCAGTATGAAAAAGTTAAGCCGCATTAAAGTTTGAAGTAAATAACAGTCGGAAGGAGCTTGATCAAATGGTTCAAACGCCGTTTCTCGCTCGTTGCTTGACGTATCATTGTCATTTGCACAGCAATAAATAGCCCAAGATTGAGGCTTCAATTTGATGTATTGACCATACCGCAGTCTTTTGTCATCCTATGTGTACACTAAGCCCTTAGCGAGGCATAGTGGCGTAAATACTAAATTGCAGAGATTTGAACTGCAATATCTCTTAACTGGATTGACCCTGGACTCTAAAAATGTGTTTTGTTTTTGGACACATATGGGGGTATATTACACCCGAAAATGAGCGAAATCGGTGACTATAAAATTTGGTACCCGGCGACCCCCCCTTTAAGATTAGTTCGTATGTCGAGGCCGAGGGAGAATTGGCAAGGGAAGGCCTCCATGAACGAACTTCCCCATCAAAAATGTGGATCTCCGTTTTGGTACCAAATTTTGCAGTGAAAAAATCAGAAAACGAAATTTTCAAAATTTCTCATGTTGAAGCGGGGGGGGGCTACTAAAGGTTTGCCCCGACTTTGTACGATTGGCCTACTTTTTGGCGAAGACGTAGAGCATGGGTGTGGTCAAAAAAATATCGGGTACTGAGATCTTATCTGCCTTCCAGCCATATGCAGGCGTCGGGTTTATGTGCCCGACCCCCCGTTTTTCACAACTACCAACATAATTAAGGGGGGGGGCTACGAACGGTTTTGCACAACTTCTTCAGAGAGACCTGCCTTTTGGCATATGATTAGCTAACATATCAAGGTTAAATAGTCCGTAGTGGGCATTATTATATCTAACACATATCTATTCTGGCACTACGCCAAAGTAGAAATTTTGGTGCGAAAAGTGGGTTTTTTGAAAAAGCTTTTCTGAATTCTGGTGGATTAACGGTTTGACCAATTCTGAAACTTTTTGCCACAAATGTTAACTGTTACTAGTGCTAAATATTAAAAGTATTTCGGCTTTCGAGCGTTGCTTCCTTCTTTAGTTATAACAGCTCAAAGTTTGAAATTTTGCAAAAAGTTGCGAGGTGACCGTGCGCCGTTTTCGATCTAATAAAATTGGCAGCCCCTAGCCTACCCCAGCTTTTTACCAGTTATTAGGCTCTAATAGGGGCATACTGTCTGTGAGTTTCAAGGGCTTTGGTTTTCTGGTTAGTGTGCTAGCCAACTTTTCGTTAAGAAATAACCCTTATTTCTAGGCCTGAAAAGCTAGCTAAGCGCAGTAAAAATGGGGTCAAAACATTTTTGTCTCCGATTTTGCCGAAAAGGTGCTTATAGGGGTTATTTGACCTGCTGAATCCGAATCTGAAATCCGTTTTTCGATATGACGCTTCCTTCGTTCAGTATGCGCTTACAACTGTCTTAGACATTTTTGGAGCGATCGCCGTTCATACTTCGAGAAATCAATCTAGCATTTCTAAATATTGAAGCGAGGTTTAGTGACCTAAGCTGTCTGCACATCTTGGTACACTCACTGACCTGTAATGCGCAAGGTTTCAGCCGATTCTGCCACAGTACTTTGGAGTAATTGACTCACATCTTCAAAATGGCACCAAATAACAGTGGCAATATCGATAATGTCATCTAGCACTGCGAACGCAGGGATTAACGAAATCACGTCATTTTTACATAAGTTAAGACAGATACTTGGAGTATTAATCGGAGCAAAGTTGGGCTCCTTTGATAAAGCACAGCTCATTAGACGTTAGTTAACCTCCACCCGTATAGACCTACAACACCCAATTTTTTGCATTTTGATTGTATCGCGCAGAAAAGTATACACTGATCTAAGGATTATTTTACACGATATCAAAGCGCTATATGTCAGTACTATTTCTGGAAAATTTGGGTACCGTACCTTGCCCATAGCGATCAGGGCGAGGCAAAGTTTGTGTACGTGTCATGTCGAGCTTTGGACCGACAACACCAACTTCTGATAGCTCCACAGGACGCTACGCTGCATGGAATTCTTTCAAACTTCAAACTATTTTACACTAAACCTAATACTATTATATGGCAAAAGACTAGCTAGCTTTTCCAACATCGAACTTTTAGTGAAATTCGTAGCCCCCCCCTTAATTAAAAATCTCTGCTGGGTGCAGGACATTAGCTTAAAAGTTGCCATTTGCAAATATGATTTGGCACATGTGCCCCTATCTGCCAAAAAATACTAGACGTCTGTATCTTATCTGCATCTCTGGGAATTACTCGTCAAAGTTGAAGTTTCGTCCAAAATTTAAAAATTTTTGGCTAACGACAGAAAAATTTTATTACTGGTGCGAGCTATATGGCTATAATTTGGCACAAAAGGAGGCCCTATAGGAGTACTCATTTGTGCCAAATGGCAAGAAATTCTGAAGCGTGAAAAAATTTTTATGTCAACTTTAATCTTCAAAAATTGCCAAAATCGCCTTTTTTGGGCAATCAAAAAATTCGATTTTTTTTGAAATTAAAATTTTTTGAGATATTTGAACTCAGCGTGGTCGAAAACACACCCACAAACGATTTCAGCTCGATTAGTGAAGGTTTGCGACATCTATGGCTGCAGAAAGCCTCTACACAGGATCCGACAGACTGAAAATGGCGATTTTGGCAATTTTTGAAGATTAAAGTTGACATAAAAATTTTTTCACACGGCAGAATTTCTTGCCACTTGGCACAAATGAGTACTTCTATGGGGCCTCCTTTTGTGCCAAATTACAGCCTTATAGCTCGCACCAGTAATAAAATTTTCCTTTCGTTAGTCAAAAATTTTGGCCGAAACTTCAACTTTCAAGAGTAATTCCCAGAGATGCAGATAAGATACACACGTCTAGTTTTTTTCGGCAGATAGGAGCACATGTGCCAAATCATATTTGCAAATGGCAACTTTGAGGCTAGGGTCCTGCACCCAGCAGAAATTTTTAATTAATTATCTCGGTAGTTGTGAAAAATGGGGGGTCGGGCACATAAACCCGACGGCTGCACATGGATGGAAGGCAGATAAGATCTCAGTACCCGATATTTTTTTGACCACACCCATGCTCTACGTCTTCGCTAAAAAGTAGGCCAATCGGACAAAGTCGGGGCAAGTCGATTTTAGTAGCCCCCCCCCCTAACTGAACTAATTTAATTGGTTGGCATAGCTTAATTTTCTGGCTTAATGATGGATGCGTTTTCAGTGAGATTATATATAGAGTGAAGAATTAGCCGAGCATCCCGCAGCGCATTTACAGTACACAGGACTATGGCTATGGGGCCACTTTTCGTGGGTGGTACAATGACAAAAGTTGTTCGTCTCGCCAAGGGATTTCATTTGATACCAAGCTTGACCAGTTTTGAAGACTTTCATTTTTGAGCCCCACCGGACCCACTGGGGGTGGGGCATCCACCCACAGGTCGGTGGGCCCACTTTTCGTGGATGGTGCAATGACAAAAGTTGTTCGTCTCGCCAAGAGCTTTCATTTGATACCAAACTTGACCAATTTCGACGACTTTCATTTTTGAGCCCCACCGGACCCACTGGGGTGGGGCACCCACCGAGAGGACGATGGGGCCACCTTTCGTGGGTGGTACAATGACAAAAGTTGTTCGTCTCGCCAAGGGCTTTCATTTGATACCAAACATGACCACTTTTGAAGACTTTCATTTTTGACCCACACCCGACCCACAGTGGGTGGGGCACCCACCCACAGGTAAGTGGGGCCACTTGTTGTGGGTGGCATAATGACAAAAGTTGATTGTCTCGCCAAGGGCTGTCATTTCATACCAAACTTGACCACTTTTCAACACTTTCGTTTTTGACCCACACCCGACCCACAGTGGGTGGGCCACCCACCCACAGGTCGGTGGGGCCACTTTTTGTCGGTGGCATAATAACAACAGCTGATCGCCTCGCCAGGGGCTTTCATTTGATACCAAACATGACCACGTTTGAAGACTTTCATTTTTTACCCCCACCTGACCCCCGACCCGTAGGCCCTGCGGGTCAGGGGTCACATCCACCGACCTCAGCAGTATGCTCATCGTTTTCAGTGACCCCGATTTACTATATATGCGTACCACCCCAAGGCCGAAAAACGCCATTTTTAGTGACTTTTAGGCCATTTCTAGTAAAAGTGGGACTTTCCCCCTCGTTACTTTGTGTGCATTGGCGGAAATATTCAAATAAAATAAACCAAACCGATCTAGCTGCTAGTCTGTGAAAAAAAGTCCACCACAATCGAAGTGCCAAAATAGGGAAAGTCCGACTTTGGGGCCTTGGCACAGAGCCAAAATTGGCCAGGTGCCAAAATGACCAAAAAAGGTAGCATGGGAGGATACTGTCTACCAACATATAACAGTAGTATTGGAGCAAAATGCCCACAACGTTCCGCCAGAAAATGCACTTCCGAATGGCGTTATTCACCTAGAAAAAAAAGCAAACGCAAACTAACTGTTGTCAAGTGCAAAAATTTGAAGTTTCGAATTCGAACCAAAAGTACGGTGATAGTTGTAGTACTACTCCAGTACCTTACGATGGTAACATTTTTATCCCTCCCGGACCTCTAATTAGCTGGCTCCAGGCGAACACGGTCTCCAGGGGGCCGCGCAGACGCCTTACACCCATATTATGTAGGGGCGCTATCGCGCCCGTACATAATACATCCACTTAATATTAAATTTTCGTAAATTTCTTTTTAACCATCTGTATATGTGGTTAAAATAATGCGATTTATATCAGTAAATAGTATGAGTCACCACGGAAAATTAATATTTTTCTTTGAAAAGCTAAACAAAGTGAATACATTATTAATACATATAACTACTAAACTAACAAGAATCTGTAGAACAGGATTTCGTGGATTGAACTGTCGTAACATTAACTAAACAAACAAATAATATAAGCATTTGGAGTATTAAATATAGATTGCATCACTTGATGGACATAAAAAATAAATCTTTCTAAGCTAAAAGGTAAATCGATCATGTATATATGAGCACACCCGCAGTGACGGCAGCGCAGATTGAAGCGGTCTAAATCTCCCCTTTTGAGCAGACAAAATGTAAAATTGTTGCTCGGTTTGCAACAAAAACAGCAATTTTTAAAAAATATTTTTTGCATGAAATGAACATCCAATGTACAATTTTTTTGAAGAATGCAAAAATTCTTCAAGTGCCCGCAACATCTCCCGTTGTAGTTTACCTTTCACCGTGCGCTTTTCAAAATCTTCCCTGTGTGCCTGGATATGAGTGGTTGTCGAAAAAAGTGAAGGAGATGGCAGTTTCTCAACATATGATACACGTCCTATGTACAAAATTATATCTACTATTCAAAAAGCTTGTATACTCTAAATCTAAGCGTATGGAAACAGAGAAATAACACAAATTCTTAGATCATTTTTGCAATGAATTACCCTACACCCTCTACCGACGAATTGTTTTTTATTGTGTTGATAAAAAATTTTAAAAAATTTTTTAATTTTTCTGTCTCAAGATACATTTTTGCTGGCCGTCTCCCCCTAAAAAAGTGGTTCCTCGGTGCTCGTCTGACAGCTCCGTTCGAAGCTCACAACTATCATAACCATACATAAAAAAGACTTACATCAATTTGGCGTTAAATCGGTTTTCTCCATTGAATGCAACTTTACGACAGGCTATCTAAGTTAAACTTTGAACTCTATAATTGACAAATACAAATTAAGAATTAGGGATGCACCGGGGCCTGGCCCCGGCCCCGGAACCGGGGCCAGGCTCCCGCCCCGGCCCCGGTAGTCAGGCCCCGGCCCCGGTGGTCAGGCCCCGATCCCGACCGGGGCCAAAAATTAGCAAATTTTTGTAAATTTTATGACATTTTTCGTCCAAAATTTTGAATTTTGGAAAGTCAAAAAGTGTTACAAATCGTTTGCTTTCCCGCCGATGTGAATGAAAACAACGATAGTAACGTTTGTATATATATCAAAAATTATTGCAAAATTTAAAGTTTCCAGAACATTTTTGAAAATTTTCGATTTGGGCCCCCAATTTCCAGGCCCCGGCCCCGGTACCGGAGCCAAGGTGGCCCCGGACCCGGCCCCGGCCCCGCTGCATCTCTATTAAAAATGACTGTAAACATTTGAATTTACGCAATCGGCAATGCAAGATTGATATTTAGCAGGATCCGAAGCTGGTCTAGAATCAATCCTGGAATTGAAAAAATCTGAAAAGCTGACAATTCTGCTTTCGCTGGTACGCTGAACGCTGTACAACTGAATAACTCTGCTCCAAAAAAGTTCGTTATATACCGTACACTAAAAGTTTTTCAGGCGGCCCGTTTTTCAAAATCCTCGATCGGTCACTGCTGTGAAGATGATCTTACTTATCCACAAAAAAATTCCAGCGGCTCCAAAAAACATTTTTCAGCGGGCCCCCCTTTTTGAAAATCGGAATCCATCACTCCACTTTACACACACAACACTTTATCTAGGCTACGACAAACACATGTATGCTTATTCGTTCTACTTAGTATTGTAAAAATTTTATTAATTTCTCAAAACGACCTCAGTTTTCCAGGAACTTTTGATATGAGTGGACGCAGGGCCTAAATCTTCAAAGCTTGGTGGTCAAACCAAGAAATGAGATAAAGATATCCCCACCAACCCTCCCCCCCAATGGCGCATGCAGCATTCTGAAAGGAACAGAAATGCGTACTACCTGAATTCGTGTGGAATCTTGTCTATTGCCATGTGATAGAGCAAGTCAAAACATGCCCGCATGCCAATTTATAGTAGCCAAAGTTTGATAGTTGGTTAGATAAGACTTGTAAACTTTCGAAAATCCTTAGCATTTTGGCCAATTTTGGTAGGTGAACTTTCGTCAAGTACTGTACTTACAGAATCAAACTTAGAAACCAATCTGCTACTGTAGGGTATATATACTCCTAGACTTGCTCATTCTAATGGGCTATACTAGGCAGCTGCACCTCCTATGGTTGCGGAGTAGGCGACCATGTTTTTCCCCTTCTTTTCCGTCATGTTTCCCCCCCACTGACTATACTATTAATTATGCGACTAAGAAAACAGGAAACAAAAGAAAATAGAAGACACTTTAAGAGACACAGGTTCTCTCAGAGAACTACGTATACGTAATAAACCAGTACAGAAGTATAACTGCGCCAAGGCGAATTTTTTAAAAAATTGTGGAATTTATAAACGTAGCCAGGGGGGCCGAGGCGGACATGCCACCCCGAATACGAAGACAAAAGAAAAATCTCCACTGGTTCAGTTGCGTTGGAAATCTCAGAGCATGTTTAACTTGCTCCCTCCGAAATTTCTTTTCTGGCTACGCTAGTGACTATATACGTATATATATTCATAATAAACCAGCACAGAATTATAATAAGTGCGCTCAGGCCAAAATTTTTAAAAATTTGTCGAATTTATAAAATTTATGGTGAATTTTCACCCAAAATATGCATATAAACAGTTTAAAAATTTGTTAGAGAGGGCCAGAATGTCAAAGGAGGAGGCCTAAATCGCAAAGGGGGCCGGCCCCCCTCCGGGTAGGTTATCCATACAATCTGCGGACAGGGCCGAATAAACTAGGTCGAAAATTTTGCGGGCATCCCCCAACCCGCCCCCCCCCACCCCATCCCAAAGGAAACTATGCCCCAAACACCTCCCCCATCCAAACTATGACGACCTCCCCTGTTCCTCTGCAACGAGTTGATAGTTGGTTAGATATAGACTTGTAAACATTCGAAAATCCTTAGCATGTTGGCCAATTTTGGTAAGGTCAACTTTGGTCAAGTACTGTACTTACAGAATCAAACATAGAAACCAATGTGACTATACTACTAATTATGCTACTTAGAAATTTATGCTGAGTTTTCACCCAAAATATGCATATAAACAGTTCAACAAATTTTCTAGGGGGGGGGCCAGAATGTCAAAGGAGGAGGCCTAAATCGCAAAGGGGCCTCTCTCTTAGATCCAAAAATCGTTGAGACTGAATGATCCGCTACAACGTAGTTAAACTTCACGTAAGGTTACTCAACAAATCTACGGGGCGGTGGGAGGAGGCGGATTTCGTCGAAAATTTTATGAAGATAAATCCAACCCCCCCCCATACGAAACTATAAACCTTGCGCTTTTTACTCCCCTGCAACCCAAACAAGTCATACACCTATGGTACCCCCCCCCAACCTCCCTCCCTCTCAGAATTCCGACACCAGAAATTTTGAAAAATGAGCAAAAATGCAATGTTTTCTGTAATTTATCCATGTTTTCATCAATGGAACTACCTGAATCCGTGTGGAATCTTGTCTATTGCCATGTGATAGAGCAAGTCAAAATATGCCCGCATGCCAATTTATAGTAGCCAAAGTTTGATAGTTGGTTAGATATAGACTTGTAAACTTTCGAAAATCCTTAGCATTTTGGCCAATTTTGGTAGGTGAACTTTGGTCAAGTACTGTACTTACAGAATCAAACATAGAAACCAATGTGACTATACTACTAATTATGCTACTTAGAAATTTATGCTGAGTTTTCACCCAAAATATGCATATAAACAGTTCAACAAATTTTCTAGGGGGGGGCCAGAATGTCAAAGGAGGAGGCCTAAATCGCAAAGGGGCCTCTCTCTTAGATCCAAAAATCGTTGAGACTGAATGATCCGCTACAACGTAGTTAAACTTCACGTAAGGTTACTCAACAAATCTACGGGGCGGTGGGAGGAGGCGGATTTCGTCGAAAATTTTATGAAGATAAATCCAACCCCCCCATACGAAACTATAAACCTTGCGCTTTTTACTCCCCTGCAACCCAAACAAGTCATACACCTATGGTACCCCCCCCCCCCCAACCTCCCTCCCTCTCAGAATTCCGACACCAGAAATTTTGAAAAATGAGCAAAAATGCAAAGTTTTCTGTAATTTATCTATGTTTTCATCAATGGAACTACCTGAATCCGTGTGGAATCTTGTCTATTGCCATGTGATAGAGCAAGTCAAAATATGCCCGCATGCCAATTTATAGTAGCCAAAGTTTGATAGTTGGTTAGATATAGACTTGTAAACTTTCGAAAATCCTTAGCATTTTGGCCAATTTTGGTAGGTGAACTTTGGTCAAGTACTGTACTTACAGAATCAAACTTAGAAACCAATCTGCTACTGTAGGGTATATTGCTAGACTTGCTCATTCTAATGGGCTATACTAGGCAGTTGCACCTCCTATGGTTGCGGAGTAGGCGACCATGTTTTCCCCTACTTTTCCGTCATGTTTTTCCCCCACAGTGACCTGGGCTTATTCTACTGGGGGGGGGCGGGGGGCCCCCCATAAACACCCTCCCCCCCACCAAAAATCGCCCCCCCCAAAAAAAGTGGGTGCCCCTTTTGGTACCAACTTTTGCCCTGAAAAAATCACTCAGAAGGCCAAATTTTCAAAAATTGTCCGGCTTCGCCAGAGATTTTTAGTCGATTTTTGCCTATTTAAGCACTAAATCCGTTGATTTTTGGCAATTGCTATAAAAATAGCGCAATTTTTAGCATGTTTTTAGAAAAATTTTGAAAAAATTTCGCCCCCCCCCAAAAATGACTCGCCCCCCGAGGGCCCCCCCCAAAGAGCCCCCCCCCAAGAAAAAATCCCTAGAATAAGCCCAGGTGACTATACTATTAATTATGCTACTTAGAAAACAGGAAACAAAAGAAAATAGAAGACACTTTAAGAGACACAAGTTCTCTCAGAGAACTACGTATACGTAATAAATCAGTACAGAAGTATATATAACTGCGCCAAGCCGAATTTTTTTAAAAAATTGTGGAATTTATTAACCTAGCCAGGCGGGCCGAGGCGGGCATGCCCTCCCGACTGCGAAGCCAAAAGAAAAATCTCCACTGGTTGAGTTGCGTTCGAAATTTGAGAGCATCTTTTTGACTTGCTCCCTTCGAAATTTTTTTCTGGCTACGCTAGTGACTACGTATAGCCATGGGGGGAAAAAACCCACCCCCTTTTTTGGGGGAAAAACCCACCCGCCTCCTGGACCAAAAATTGTCCGGCTTCGCCAGAGATTTTTAGTCGATTTTTGCCTATTTAAGCACTAAATCCGTTGATTTTTGGCAATTGCTATAAAAATAGCTCAATTTTTAGCATGTTTTTAGAAAATTTTTGAAAAAATTTCGCCCCCCCCCCAAAATGACTCGCCCCCCGAGGGCCCCCCCCAAAGAGCCCCCCCCCCAAGAAAAAATCCCTAGAATAAGCCCAGGTGACTATACTATTAATTATGCTACTTAGAAAACAGGAAACAAAAGAAAATAGAAGACACTTTAAGAGACACAAGTTCTCTCAGAGAACTACGTATACGTAATAAATCAGTACAGAAGTATGTATAACTGCGCCAAGCCGATTTTTTTTTAAAAAATTGTGGAATTTATTAACGTAGCCAGGCGGGCCGAGGCGGGCATGCCCTCCCGAATACGAAGACAAAAGAAAAATCTCCACTGGTTCAGTTGCGTTGGAAATCTCAGAGCATGTTTAACTTGCTCCCTCCGAAATTTCTTTTCTGGCTACGCTAGTGAGTGACTATATACGTATATATATTCATAATAAACCAGCACAGAATTATAATAAGTGCGCTCAGGCCAAAATTTTTAAAAATTTGTCGAATTTATAAAATTTATGGTGAATTTTCACCCAAAATATGCATATAAACAGTTTAAAAATTTGTTAGAGAGGGCCAGAATGTCAAAGGAGGAGGCCTAAATCGCAAAGGGGGCCGGCCCCCCTCCGGGTAGGTTATCCATACAATCTGCGGACAGGGCCGAATAAACTAGGTCGAAAATTTTGCGGGCATCCCCCAACCCCCCCCCCCATCCCAAAGGAAACTATGCCCCAAACACCTCCCCCATCCAAACTATGACGACCTCCCCTGTTCCTCTGCAACGAGTTGATAGTTGGTTAGATATAGACTTGTAAACATTCGAAAATCCTTAGCATGTTGGCCAATTTTGGTAAGGTCAACTTTGGTCAAGTACTGTACTTACAGAATCAAACATAGAAACCAATGTGACTATACTACTAATTATGCTACTTAGAAATTTATGCTGAGTTTTCACCCAAAATATGCATATAAACAGTTCAACAAATTTTCTAGGGGGGGCCAGAATGTCAAAGGAGGAGGCCTAAATCGCAAAGGGGCCTCTCTCTTAGATCCAAAAATCGTTGAGACTGAATGATCCGCTACAACGTAGTTAAACTTCACGTAAGGTTAATCAACAAATCTACGGGGCGGTGGGAGGAGGCGGATTTCGTCGAAAATTTTATGAAGATAAATCCAACCCACCCCCCATACGAAACTATAAACCTTGCGCTTTTTACTCCCCCGCAACCCAAACAAGTCATACACCTATGGTACCCCCCCCCCCCCCAACCTCCCTCTCTCTCAGAATTCCGACACCAGAAATTTTGAAAAATGAGCAAAAATGCAAAGTTTTCTGTAATTTATCCATGTTTTCATCAATGCGAACTATGACGAACCAAAAATGACTCGCCCCCCGAGGGCCCCCCCCAAAGAGCCCCCCCCCCCCAAGAAAAAATCCCTAGAATAAGCCCAGGTGACTATACTATTAATTATGCTACTTAGAAAACAGGAAACAAAAGAAAATAGAAGACACTTTAAGAGACACAAGTTCTCTCAGAGAACTACGTATACGTAATAAATCAGTACAGAAGTATATATATAACTGCGCCAAGCCGAATTTTTTTAAAAAATTGTGGAATTTATTAACCTAGCCAGGCGGGCCGAGGCGGGCATGCCCTCCCGACTGCGAAGCCAAAAGAAAAATCTCCACTGGTTGAGTTGCGTTCGAAATTTGAGAGCATCTTTTTGACTTGCTCCCTTCGAAATTTTTTTCTGGCTACGCTAGTGACTACGTATAGCCATGGGGGGAAAAAACCCACCCCCTTTTTTGGGGGAAAAACCCACCCGCCTCCTGGACCAAGGGTTGGAGCTATGAGCTCCAAAACATAGCAGCAGAAAGCGCGACTCTTTCTTACCTATGTATGCAAAGGTCAAGTGATTTGGTTTACTCCTGCTCATTTTATGACATTTTGAAAATGACACCTACTTTTTGGTCCAACCATGCCAAAATTTTGCAAAAGTTTGGACCGATGTAACTTTTGACTGGGTTGGGCTAGAAAAGTTTTGCAAATATCTGCAATGATGGCAAGTCTTCCTCTTTGCACACAGCCAAAATTAGATCGATCCGATGTACCGTTGGTCTGGCACATTGCCAAATGTGGCGGGGAAAAAACCCACTTTGGGGGAAAAACCCACCAACCAGGGAAGCAATTTGACACCATAGCACGGTACTATCGAGGACGCTGCATCATCCTACGGTGTCAGATTTGGATAATTTTGCTTCCCTGGCTAGCTAGGGGCCAAAAATCCTGAAAGTGAAATTTCAGTACTGGAGGACCCAGGACAGGTCCAATTGTGGATTTTAACAGCCAATTGAACATAAAAAACCATTCTCTACACGATAGACTAATAAGTTTTATCAAATTACATCGTTTTTAGCATTTTTCAAAAATTGCCCTATGTTTATGTGTTAAACTTTATGAAACCTGGCCAGTTGATGCAGCATTTTCAACGGCACATGAGATCTTAAAAAAGGTCGAAAATTTTGCGAGCATCCCCCACCCCACCCCAAAGGAAACTATGCCCCAAACACCTCCCCCTCCCCCATCCAAACTATGACGACCTCACCTCTCTTCGTCTGGAACGAATTGATAGTTGGTTAGATATAGACTTGTAAACATTCGAGCAATACGTAACTGAATGAAGTACAATG
>JASAND010027172.1:0-28867 GCA_030248195.1 Trissonchulus latispiculum
AATGGGTCACGAGCAGTGTCCCCATTTGATGGTCCGTCCAGGATTTTGGAGACAACGTTGGAAGTCATCTTAGAAGATCCATTCGGTTGGAGTCCAGACCGAAGAAGAATCTGTCTACCTGGAGAAGCCTGATTCAGCTCTTGATCATTCGATCAAAAACCAGGCAGTACGCCTAAAATAAGAAGAGAATCATGGTAGAATCAATCATTTACACCCAGGCAGTTCGCTTCTGGGTTGCTGATATATCCTTTTTTCTGTCTTAGCACTCTACGTAGTCACGTGTTTTTTCTGTCCGTTTATGGGTCTTACGGTTGCTACGTATTTGTGTCTTTTTCAGTTGCCTGAGGTGGTTGTTTACTATTGATTTTGCTGGGTAGTTGGACACCCCTCTAGTGCATATAGTTCTAGTGTTCATATGTACGTGTTGTGTCTGCAGCTGTCTGCTATCAGTGCCTATATATGTGTACGTATAAACATGTTGGTCACTTTGTGGGCCTAGCCAGCCTGCTCTGTCTACAAAGTTTTCTTATGTGTTCCTTCTGTGCACGTGTCGGGTTTCAATGTGCACTAAAACCCGTACATTATTCACTGTTCAGCACCTTCTGGGGGTAGTTTCACAAACTTTTCTGTGGGTGGGTAAAGTTTCCTTTCTTCTCTTTACACCAATTTCCACATCTTCACCTTTTAGTTTTGTGTCCTCTCACCCCAAATCCTTTTGTATTCACTCACGCATATGTGTATCCATTTTCTTCACTTCTTCAACCCTACGTACTGTCACGTTGTATGTTGCATTCTACACTACTTATTTATTCTTCAGATTCGGACTAGCTCCACTCAGTACGAGTTTAATTTCTGGATCAAATTTATCTCCTGTTTCCGGCTCTTACGACTGATTTCATCATTATCAGCCTTAATGCCAGCATGACGGATAATCGACATCGACAAGAAGACCACCTGGTTCCCTTGGGACTAATCAGGTGTGGGATATTGTCCATTGGGGCATTGACAGTTAACTGCGCAACAGCGCAGCAGTAAACTGAAAGTGGGTGTTATCTTCACAGTTGTGCTGCAAAAGTATATTTTATATGACGAAACTAGTCAACTTTGAGCTATTTTGATATTTGTTGTATTCATGAACGATAAAGATGATTTCTTTTTGGGCTAGCTATACCACTAGCATAAAGTGGCGACCGTGATTTTTCAGTAGATGCCCAGTGCCTTATCTTTTTATGAGAAAAGGGAGAACACAATAAGCGAGAAAAGCAGAGAGCCAAACGTTGGGGGCTATTATTGTATTTTGACGGGGGGACTCCCATGGCTTCTAAACAACGTATTGCCAAATTGGGGGGTCGTGGTCGGGGGGTCCCTCCCCCAACTTCAGCCCGGGGGGAACAGTCCCAGGGCTTGGGAGGGGAATCCCCGAACGTCTGGAATGCTATGTACCCGATCTCCCCCAACAACTATGGGAGGGACAGAGGTCAAAAGTAAAGGCAGTTGCAGATAAAGGGTCAGGGGTGAGTGGGGGCCCTCCCTCCCGAATTCCTCCCCCTCCCAAAAATTTGGTTCAGACTCAATTTCAGTTGGGGACGTCTTCGTCTACCGGTCCGTCTATGTCTTCTTACCCCCAGTATGGCAGCCATCTGAAGGAAACTTTTGGGGGGCTTGTGTCGCGGCTCCAACCTGGGGCGACCCGTCCCCAGGTCTCGCAGTCTGCGGGTTCTGAGATCTCTATATTCGAGTGCCAATCTCAGTCACAGACTACGCCTACTTCTGGGTCAGCGCAGGGGTATTACTCGGCCTCATTGTCCCGGGGTCAGGTGGGGCAACCCACCTTGGGAGTTTCCAGTCTGGCAAATAGTGGTCAAGGGGGTCCGCCTAATTTTGGTCAAAATTCAGGTTATGTCTGGTGTCCACCGTCTGCACAATATCCGCAAGGTACGTACCGGCGTGCTTCTCCGTTGGGTCAGGCACAGGCCGCTCAGAATGTGCAACAATTATCACCGGCGCCATGTCGGCTCCAGGTTTTTCTCAGCAATCACAACATACGTATATACCTCAAATTTTGCAGTCTGTGCCGTATTCGGCACAATCGGGTTATTATGCTGTTGATATGCAGGGAAACCCAATATACGTATATAACTCTCCGCCGCAGATATCTACTGGAGTTCCTACTGTTTTGCAACCAGCGGCCTATACGTACGTACCGTAGGTAAGTCCTGCGACAGTTGGTCCAGCGATTTCAGTTTCGAACCAGACGGTAGGAACCAGCGCACAGACAGGTAATACATCTAATTTTGTTCTTGGAAATTCCCGAGTGATCTCAGAACCTCCACCGCTGCCAGACCAGGGGGGCGCCCCCCCGGGTTTTTCTGCCAAACAGGTTGTAAAAAAGGAGGTTTTTTCTTCAAAGCAGGGGCAAGCGATGCCTGCTTGTCACCCAACGCCGGCGACTATGGAGGCCACGGATGCTTGGGTTTTAGATCACGATCCACGACTTTTTCGTACGTATATCGAAATTCTCCGGGACGTTCCCCGGTTTGACCCCGAATCAGTGTATGTCGAAGACTGGCTCCCGCAGTTCGAGTCAGCGGTTCAAACGTATCAGATTCCAAAAGACCAGTGGCCACGACTTCTTTATAGTAAACTGGCGGAAAAAGCCCAAAGGGCTTCAAGGGCGGGTCTTTCTATGATCGATTCCTACGAAAACATTCTGAAGCTTTTGAAGACTCAATTTCCCAAACCGCAATTGTCTTACCAACAGAAGTATACGGCCTTCGTGAATCGGCTTCAACGTCCCGGAGAACATATACGTAAGTATATCTCAGAATTACAAGCCTTGGCCCTGGACATTTGGACAGATACAGCCGACAGAGAAAAGCATTGTGTCCAACAGGTCTACGCCGGCGCGGATGACAAATATGCGGCGTCGCTTGTCCCATTGGGGGCATTCGGGGAACCATCCATGGAGGATATTTTGCGAGTTCTAGATAAACTTGATGCTAGAACTCCACGAACTGCCCCGGGAGATGCTCTTTCGTATGACCCTCCAGTCTACCATGTTTCTTTTTCAGAGAAAGCAGAAGGGGGTGGGGGGCCCGCTGACCCTCTAGACCAACTTCGTAAGGAACTTCAGGATCTCCGTTCTTTGTGGGAGAAAGAGAGGGAGTCTGGGGTTCGATTTGAAGATATGCGGCGGGAAAAGTGCCTCCATTGTGGTAGGAGGGGCCATGACCCAAACAATTGCTGGGATAAGTATCCTCAGTTGGCTCCGGCAGGATGGAAGGTTCGACCCCTTCCCCGGGAACAGGTAGCGGGGGTTACTCAATACGTACCAGTTTACCCTCAACTTTGTGCACAACCGCCAGCCTATCCTGCTTTACAACCTGCTCCGGCCCCTTTAGCTTTACCGGTTCCGCAACCATCTTCGCGTTCGCATGGGTACCCACAGTGGGAGAAGGCAAAGTCACAAGGTAATGCTCCACCTGCACCTTCTCGGGTGACCACTACCACTCTACCACAACCCCTGGGTTCGTTTTCGGACGTGCCCCCACCAGGTGAAAAGTCCCTGCACTCCTCAACCAGGCACCATGTGGGGTACATTGAAACTGCCACTCCCATGTCTAAGCCTCACGTTTTTGGGATAAATTCGTCTGCTGATTCAACATTAAATAGTTCAAGTGAAATATTTTCTATGACTCAGACAAAGTCTCTTATGTTATCTGCAATTCAGTTACATATGTACAATTCGATGCGAAAAAGTGCAGATACGTGTAAGCAACAAATTTCCGAATTGCGTTTGTTTATCGCGGGTACATTACCAGATAAATTTGATCGTAAAACTATTTCAAGTACCGAGCTAGTGGTGCCTAATTTGGGGTGTGAGGGTGACTCTCCCACACCAGGGGGCTCTGAACATCCTACCCTGCTTTCTCTGGACGCTGTTCCCCCTCCACCGACGGTAACTTTTTCAAAGCAGATTGCGGGACCAACACAGCTTCAGCAGCAGGGTGCGGTGGGTGACACTACCTCGGTTGCTGGGACTTGTGGGGGCACGTCTGGGTGTGCGGCCGATCCACCATCCAGATTTGCCCCGGGGGGCGTGGGGGCTACAGGAAAACCCCTGTGTTCTTTTCAGGTCACTTCAGTTTGCTTTCTTCTGAGCCTTTTGATATTTTTCTTGACATTTGTGCCTTTTTCCTTTGAGTTTTGGCCGATGGGGAACCTACCTCAAAAAGAGGTGGTACTCCCGAGCGTACCCCAAAAGAGGGGGTAAGGGTGGGTCTACCTCAAAAAGAGGGGGTAACCCTGGATTTTGCCCAAAAAGAGGGGGTTACCCCCAAGGAAGACTGTTTTTCTGATTCTATCTGAATGTATTTTGGATAGTCAATATGAACCTGCCAGAATCGTTTTTTGGCTATGGGATGGATCAAAAATTCTATCTGAACCTCCTGACCTTCTGTCACTCTCTAGTCAATTTAGTTTTCTGTGGGGGGAGGGTTGGCTGGGGGGGTGAAGGGGGTCGACCCCACCCTCCCGGAGCTTTCTACTCCCCAAGTGGATCAGGGTGTGCCGGGGCACGACCGGGCCATCCTGACCTCCGATTCAGTTTTGCGAAATTTTCTCCGTCTTGGCATCCCAAACTTTGCTTGTCAAACAAAAGCAAACACTGCAGATATTCAAAAGTTTTCTCTTGAACGCACATAATATTTTCCAGAGATAGATTTTCATGTGAATAGACTCAACTCGTTTCTTAAGGATATATCACCCGACCACTGACTTTGTGAACAGTTCTTATGTTTTGTGCCCCCTTAGCTGTAGTACCTATAAATCTCAATCACTGGTCTCAATGAAATTTCTGTGTCACTTTATTAGCACTCACCAATATGCAATTGCCGCTTTATCGCCTATGTCAACTGTATATACGTATGTGATTTTATTTGTGTTTAGGTTTAATTTCTGGGTTTTTTTGTCAAGGCCCGGCTTTTCTGCAACTTCTTCGGGACTTTACGGTCAGTTTTACTTCTTATTTTAGGTTTCATTCGTGATTTCCAATCAGCTCGATATGTGGTTTTTTCCCTGATTTATCAAATTTCAAGGATTTTTTGGATTAAATTTTGTGGCACACTTAAAAATTTTCCTCGAATACGTACAATGCTAATGTACGAAACCCCAAAAATTTCCGATTTCTGAAATTTTTTTCCCGTCTTTTTCTCGATTTTCTGTGAAAATTCGAAATTTCTTCATATATACGTACGAGGGCTTTTACAATACAACTTCTCTCAGCAACCCGTTTTCAAGTTTAAGTTTTCACGTCCGTCTATGTATTTGCACTTGCTAGTTTTCTTCCATGTTTGCACCTTTTTGTTTGGTTCTTTCAGGTTCTGTCCAGTGTAGTGCTGCTTCCGTTTCCGTGGGCTCCAAATCTTTCCCTGGTTCCGTGGAATTTGGTTTTGGATTTGATTAGGATTCTGGTTTTGGACAATGGTTGGCTTTTCCTCCAGCTGCATCAGGTTGTTTCATTTCTTGACATAAAATTTAATATTGAAGTTTGATTCGCATTTCGTGACATGGTGTAAATTTTTTTAGGTTGGAGATTTTTATTTTGTACACAAACTTTTCGGATTGTGGGTTTTTCGTGGATTTTAAAGTTCTTTTGATAAAAAATGTGTATTTCTTTGATTACCATGTCACGTAAATTAGTTTTTTGGGCGGTTCAGCGGTTATGCCGCACTCTACGTACGTATATTGAAGTGGTGGGGGTTCTCGGGGTAGACTGAACCCTCGGGGGCGCTTCCACTTCTCAGCCATCCATTGATGAGAAACTTAGTATCGCGAATCAGTCTAAAAAAGGATTGGCAAAGCTATTCCATATAGTTCTCGAGCATTTATTCTTAATCATTTGTTGGATAAAGCTACTGCATTTTTGCTTTCCGGAATCAAATTCACGAGCTCAGTTCACTACGTACATTCCTCAGATTTCTCAGAAAACAAATTTTTTCCATCTTTAGCTAGGACTATTACTCTATGGATTCGGTCTATTTTCATATGGGTTCAAGCCACAACTGAGTGTATGCAAGGGACTTTGAGGAACTTGCTCCGAGAATTTTTTTGGGGTCAACAGGCACACTTCACCTTACCCCTTTGTCCAAATTGCAGCCCCTCTTTCAGAAAAGTCACAGAAATTTTGAAACGAATTAATCAGGTGGTTCCAACGACGGTAGATTTAAGCCTGTTTTCACAGGGATTTGCTTGACCCTCTTTTACTACGTTCAGGTTCCCCAATCAGAGGTGAAAATTGGATTCCTCTGCCAAACAAGTTTTATAATTAATGACTCTGAACGGTCTTAAGTACCAACTATAAGTCCGGCAACGTTATCAAGTTTATAACCATCTTTGCAGCAATGTCCTCCCTTAAGTTTGGTTTCTACGAGCTCGGGACTGGCCACCCTGAGTTCTGGACCTATTACTCAAACCACGGGGAATGTTACCCAAAGTTCGGGGACTGCTGCACAAAGTTCGGTGACTGTCCAAAAAAAGTTCGGGGATCTCTTCAAAGAGTTCGGGCTTTGCTCCAATAAGTTCGGGTCATGCCCAATAAGTTCGGGGTCTGGTCCAATAAGTTCGGGGTCCGGCCCAATAAGTTCGGGGTCCAGTCCAATAAGTTCGGGGTCCGGCCCAATAAGTTCGGGGTCCGGCCCAACAAGTTCGGGATCTGTTCCGAAGAAGTTCGGGGTCCTCCACGAAAAGTTCAGGGCCTGTCCCAAATCAGTTCGGAGCCCACGAAAATTAGTTCGGGGTCTGACAAAATAAGTTCGGGGGTTGCTGATTATATTATAAAAGCCCCATCTTTTACATGGAGAGCTCCTGGCACATTCTAGGTTGATCCTCTAGTGCCTGTCGGCAATGTTGCCCTTTATGCGGAGTGGGAGCTGTCTACCGGTACAAAGCGTTGTTGTCATGTTGTTGTTGTTGTTGTTGTTGTTGTTGTAATAACCCTCCATATCTGAGCTGCGCTATTTTCATTTCTCTAAATTGGTGGGATTCCTAATTTAGTTATGTTATGCTAGTGGATTGAGACTTGCCATCTTTTGTGAATCTGTTCCTTTAGACCTTTTTGCAATCCTACGGGTGCTATCGCGAAATTAAAGTTAGCAGAAATTCTTTGGTCAAAACTTTTCTCGGCTAATAAAATTGCTTTGATTCTCAGGGCAGTTTGTCCCGAACTTTCTGCTACGTTTTTCCTCAAGCTCGGGCGCTATACGATCTGCTTACCTTTCACTGTGTTTCTCTTTAATTTCTTGATGAAAGGGTTCTGGGGTGGATGTGTCGCTTTATTGACCTAAGACTGGGACACAAAGTAACTCATCTTCCCCGGCTCCCGAACTTTTATCTGCATTACACAAAAATTTTTTTTTAAATCCTTGCATTTTATTATTTTGCTGTCGGTGTGGGTTTCCGGGGGCTGTTGCCTAAGACTGGGTCGTTCTCGGGCACTCACACCGGCAGGATCTTACTACAGTTGAGGGGCTTTACGATGTATATACTGTATTTGTTTTTGAATTTCTTTTCGTAGTATTTCAATTTCGATTGATTCTAACTGTCTTGCTTTATGGTCGCTACTTTAATTTTTGTTTATGTTTAGGTGATGGTGGTTCTGTATTGTACGGTCCCCATACCCCCAGTATGCGCCAGGCGTGCCCCCACGATGATGCTATTACGGAGCAGGGCTGTGTTTTGTCTACTCTTGGAGCGCCCGGACTTTTCGGTGGCGCTGGTCGGTGGCGGCTTCATGGCGGTAGTCAGGCTGGGAGCTGGATGCGTCTTCTTGGACCTTGTGGCGGGCTCTTTGACCCAGTTCTATACTTTGGCCAGCCCTGGAGGACCTTTTCCCTGTTGGGCTGGTATGCCATCTTTGGTTCTGACGCTGGCCTTGTGACTTACTGTTAGGCCAGGCCTTTAGCGTCTATATCCTGGTCTCTTGGTCTCGTCTCGTCTGCGGCGGCCCCGATTGGCCAGTTCTGGTCTATTTTCGGGTCTCAATAGTAACCCGATTCTGCATTTCCTACTGCCAACTTTGCCTTTGTGGCCTATTTTTGTTTGGACTTTTTACTGGCCGGATTTGACTTTTGTCGAACTGCTGGATTGGTTCCGTCTGGAACCTTCTGCCGACTGTCTGAGGTCGCGTTCCCGGTGTGTTCGGGTCAGCTGCCCTGTTGCTCCGTTGTGAAGTCGTGGTCCTTTCCCTTCGCACGCCTTGGACGTTTCGGGTTCTCCCATTTTGCTTTGTTCGATATAGTTGTGATTTTGCATTTCATTTTGTGTATATAGCTGGTGGGGATTCTTGTTGAATTGACTTTGCCACATTTGGTGGGAGGGATCCCTTCTATTTTCTTTCCCCTGCTCTGTTTTGCTTATGGTACCCCTCACCTCTTTTGTGATCGTTCGTCTTGGTAGCTAATCTTTTTGGCCATGTTTTGCCATTTATAACCTTGCTTATTCTGTTTGTTTTCCAATAATTCTTTTTTTACTGATTTTTAGGTTTTTGTATTATTCGGTATGCATAATAAACCGCCTGGGCTTCAATAGTCATGTCTTTTATATGTGCGGTTCTTGTTTGGTCTTATTATGTGGGATTCATGTCTGTGGTTTCATGTGGGGTTTGCGATTGTAAGAGTGGGTACCTTGGTGGGCATTGTCCCCATTGTATCTCGTCTTATCGTCGCGGTCTCGAGTGTGGGGGTCGTAGTTGTATTGTTTTCGTTGTAGTCAGTGGGTAGTTTGTTTAGTTAGGACTGTCTGTCTGTCTTTGTCGCGAATGTTTACGTAGTCGTATTGTTTTCGTTTTAGTCAGTAGGTAGTTTGTTTAGTTAGGATTGTCCGTTTGTTTGTCTGTCTGTCTGTTTGTTTGTCTGTTAGCTAGTAAGTTTGTCAGTTTGTTTTGGTCACAGTCGACGCAGTTTTACCCAGTCGCAGTTCAAAAAGTCATTTTGAGCTGACTGTGAGCCACGTAGTTCGTAGACTGTGGGGATCGTTTGGCTCCACCTTTAGCGTAGGTAGTCTTTCAACATTTTGTTTTATCACTAAAAGTACTATCAGGGCCCAGTATTAATGTAACATCAGTTTTACCATTGTTTGACTTTTTGTGACACCTGTGGTGATCGCCGCGCGGGGGGCCGGCGGCGGAAAAGAGGGGGTATTTTGTGGGATATTGTCCATTGGGGCACTGACAGTTAACTGCGCAACAGCGCAGCAGTAAACTGAAAGTGGGTGTTATCTTCACAGTTGTGCTGCAAAAGTATATTTTATATGACGAAACTAGTCAACTTTGAGCTATTTTGATATTTGTTGTATTCATGAACGATAAAGATGATTTCTTTTTGGGCTAGCTACGCCACTAGCATAAAGCGTATAAAAGGGAGAGAAAGCGTAGCCTTTCGGCAGTTGTTGGTTGTCAGTGATTTTGGTGCGGGGGTGTCTTGTTGGGTTATCGGGTAGTGGAGTGGTTTAGGTGTAGTTTCGGGGAGAGGGTAACTCCCTCCCATAGTTCTCTGCTTCTCTTAGTTTACATTGTGTTCATGCTCACTATTTGAATTTGGTCCGTCCATGTATTTTGTATTCGAGAAGTAAATAGTCCAGCGGTTATTTTATCTATAGAATAGGCAACGGTCGCTTAGGGCTAACTTTAGTGCTCATGTCAATACTCGCCTTCCCTTTTCTCTCTAATTAGATTAAAGCCTAGGCATCACACACTGAGCTCGAATCTGACAATCTTTATTGAGGTTCGATATAGCAGTTTATCTTTGAGGGTGCACTCTTACTTCTCGGTCTCAGCGAGAGGCAGTTCGTCGGGCTACGCGACTGATCACGTCTGGTCAGTCCCTTTCAGCGAATGAGAGTTTACCATCGTTGGCGTCAGAATTGAACTCTCAACGTCAGCATCAGGACAAATCGAGGGAGTCGGCAACTCCTCCACCTGTACCTTCAAAAGTACCTTTGTCTTCGCCTTCAGCAGAGTTGGTTCCTGCTGGAGGTGCTTCAACTCTTATCCCAACAATTTCGGGGACTAAACAATCCATCTTGGTCGTGAATCTAGCGTCTGATGGCGAAAAAGGTACGTTCTCGGGCGTAGTTGCCGGCGACACGCAACCAGCTGGTGTGGAACTCGGTTCTGACGAACCAACACCTCCGCAATGCTAGCGAACGGTAAACAGCGGTTGGTGTGGGTACTTTTCTCGATTCTCTTCCGGTGGCCTCCAATGGAGACCTCAATGTATTGCCTGTTGAGCGTCCTTTGGTCGAGGTTCGAGACCGCAGTGAACACGTCACGGCGGAAGAATGGGCACAGAGCCTCTCTGTCACCCCCAACGAGCGATGACTAAACGGCTCTTAGTCTATTGGAACAATTTCGTCCAACGCTGTTCATCAATCTTCGTCATGAGCAGCAACCAATAATAGATGAGTCGAGCAGGGGCGTCATCAGTTCGGTGGCGGAAGGGTTACTGGACTCGGAGGTTAGCAGCGAAAACCATCATATCAATTCGTCTGACCTCCGTGTGCCCGCCAATTGTGATTCCGTTATAATTACTAACAGTTTTATGAACTGATTGGCTTCTGTGGCTGATCTTCATGCATTATACTGCCATTCTTGCCAAACCGGCGTGGTCGCTTTAGACTCAGGCGGCCCTGGACCTCAGCTCGGGAATGATCCGGCGGCTACTGTGACTGTAATTCAGATTGCCTGTCCGGTCCCCTCTATTACTTCAAAAATTTATCTTATGATGGTTGGCAAAATATTGGCTCAAATAACTCTCTGCATGAACTTACCATCATCAGCCATTGAAAATTTACTTTTCAAATCCGATCATCATTTTGCTTTTGGGAATTTCCGTCCAGTTACGGTAGCTTCAACCCTCAAGTTGGATTTGAACTGTAATATTGGCCTTTCTTTTATTGTGACTTTATAATTAATATATTTTGTTAACCGGGAATACCCCAATATTCACTGTTACTACTTATTCTTTTCACTACTGATGTTTTTATTGGTGCCTTGTTCCTTATTATGCCGCTTAAATACTATTATGCTTAGTTCTGTATTGCCATTTTCTAATCTATGCCACCTTGTTAGATTTATATCTGTACTTATTACGAGCTTTATGCTCTTATGCATATTAGGCCAGTTTAACTGTGCTACTTGACTGGTCATTGGTTCGTACTGTGGTACTGTAACATCTATGGTAATACTTTAAGGCATTGGGGTTTTTTCACATTTTTCTCCCCTTAGGGCAGGTACCTTATGGTTAATGTGGTTCTAACATTATATTTATAGTTACTTCTTCTAATTATTATTAGTTGTACCTTACTAACCACAACCATACGATTAACACCCACAGGAGAGACCTCCATCTCTCCTCACCCATGAGTTTTATTGGAAGTATTACTATACTAGTTTCTTATCACCAGCAGTACGCTACTATTCTTTGTTTCTTCTTTTTCAGATAATCAAATATTTGTTCTGTTGTTTTTCTACTTGTAATTTTGTATTTTTGTATTTGACCAAAGGTTTTGTATTTTTGCGTTTATTAGTTTCTACTAGTGTATTTTTGTTACTGTATTTTCATATTGTATGCCCTCGCAGGAGCTCGCGCCGTGAGCCCTGGGGAGATGTAGTGGAGATGCATATATGTAAGTTGTCTGTTTATCTGTTTTGCTCCGTCTGCAGACTAATTTGCATATTCTGTCTGCAGACACTTCAGTCTCTCCTGTTTATTGAATTCAGTTGGTTGTTTGATGTAGTTGTGGGTGGTCGCCGCCATAGACATGGCACTTGTCTAGACAGCCGAGTTCCCCCACTCGTCTCTAGCTCCCACGTTTGCTCTGTGTTGGTATGCCTTATGCTCCGTCATCGTGGCTTTATTTATATGCCCTATATATGTGTGCTTATTCATTTGCCCTGCCTATTCATTTATGTATGTGTCTTTTCCGGCCAATGCGCCTATATTAAACACCTATATTTATTCGTGGTTCTTTATGGCTCATCTAGGGTTTTAGCCTGGTACGTTACGTGTAACATCAGTTACTGGCGAGGCTCCCCACGAACTGGCTTCTGTTAGGCCAGGGCGTTATCTATTGGGTGCAGTTCCAGTAGCAAGTGGTTGGTAATCGCTGTATTACAACACTTTCGCTACAGATATGTTCTGCACATATGTACCCAGGGACGATTTTTAGTTGCCCCGATTACTGCTTTCTAGCTAAAGTAATCGCTTCCCAAATTTGGAAAAAGTAGGCAAAATACAGGTTACGCACACATTTCAGCTTGTTTCTTTATAACGAAGAACGATTTCACAATAAATAAAAAAATCCTCCCCAGCTATTTGATGAAGGTATCGAATGATATAACCGATGTCTCGCGAAAAAATTTACTTGAGTCTGCAAAAAATCTGGAAAATTATACTTCTTCTAAAATGTGTTAAAAATGTTTTAGAAAAGCAACATTAGTTTCATGGTATGCATTAAAAAGAGAAAATACAGAAAAAAGAAGCTACATTTTGATATAAAATGGCTTCTTAAGTCCAAGGAATAAATGAGTAATAATGGTGCAAACTTTATGTGACCAAAGGGAATCACCACCTTAAGTTGTTATGAGTGCTGCTTGGCTGCATTTTATCGAGTAAATTTTGGACTTACGCTTTTTGGGCTACCTACGCTTTGGACGCCCCACACTTTGGCGAGACTGCCTCCTCTGGGTTTCTTCTGTGTGACTGTATAGTCTCCTGTTTCCATCTGCCTGACTGTCTGAACTCCGAAAAAGATCATGACAGCGTTGGCTGCGTCCCTCTCAGCCTGGAACCTCCGGTTCCAGCCCGCGGAAAGAAGGGAAGGGAAGAATCGAAGAAAAATTAGTGCTCGCAATCTTAAAAGAGCAGAAGCTTGAAACCCTGGAGGTTGGAATTTAACACGGTTAGTTACACTAAACAGTAGAGTAAGCAGCACAGGAAAAAATGACCAGGCCCAGACGTAACGGACAGGTGTCTTTAAGCGGTTCTGAAAACAAGCTAGCTGCAGAACGACGCAGCGTTGTCCGTCTTGTCTTGTCGCAGCGACGTCCGTCAGTGGTCAGCGCGGTATTGGCAGTTCTGTGAAGAAGATCTTAAGCTAGTAAAGAAAGAAATATAAAATTTATAACTTTCCTAAGAGAATCGATCCTTCAACTCTCTTGACAACTACTTTGAGTTGTGAATGTATATGCCTATTAAATTCCTATAACTTTTGGAATTGCCTAAGATAACTTAGAATTGCCAGTCAACGGTTACAACATTGGTGGCAGCTGTTTCCGAATGCCACGCCAACGCCACCGTCAACCGTCGCCTGTCTCCGATGGTAGTGGAGAAGATGACCCTGTTAGTCCCGGAGAACCTAATCAAGATCGCGCAGCCACTTTAAAACTGTCACAAATTGGTATTCGAACATTGGAGACATTCTCAGGCAAGCCCGGGGAAGATATCGAGGTATGGTTCAAGAAAATGGAAAGAGTTTCCTGGCTAACGTGTGGTCCCCTCAAGACAAAGCTCGAATAATTCCGGTATACTTGGGGGAAACTGCGGCAGATAAATATGTAGAACTGATCGCAAGAAAACCTGAACTGGAAAGAGACTTTGATCAACTGAAAAGGGGACTGACTGAGGCATTTTTGCCAGCCGAAGCAAGACCGGTATTTTATGATCAACCTTCCGAGAGGTCCCAAGGGGAAGAGGAGCCCGTGGAGAACTTTGGCCTTGACATCACAAAACTCGTCCGACGTGCCCATGCCCAACTTAGCATTGAGTCTCAAGATTTCATCATTATGGACAAGTTTACCCACGGCCTAAAGTCAAAGTTAAAGTGGAAAGTTCTACATTCCTGCCCCAAGTCATTCTCGGAAGCTCTTCAAGTGGCCAAGCGATTGGAAACTCATCAGTCTTTGAAGAACCAAAACCATACCGTCTCCAGTGTTGCAAAGGATAGCAAGCCAGACTTACAAGGTGAACAAGCCCAATCCGTAAGTCACAAAGCTGAGTTAGCAGATGATTTAAAAAAATTGAAAAATCAATTATCTGGTATTATGAGAACACAAATGAAATGCAGTCGCAAATAAAATTTGAACTAAGTCAGGCTAAAGCAAATAGCAACAAAGGATACAACCCTACTGTTCCTACAAATTTTGATAAAAGGAGAAGCAGAAATATCGATGAGTGGTGGGGGGTCGACAGGTATACCCCCCTCCGTTTGGTGGGAGGGGGTAGCCAAAAAGGGTCCCCGTTTGGGGGGGGGGGTCGCTGAAAGGGGTCCCCGTTTGGGGGGGGGGGGTCGCTCAAGCAGGCTAAGTTTGGCTCATTCTGATTGGCTGTTGACGACCCCCCCAAACGGGGACCTCTTTTCAACTACCCCCACACCAAACGGAGGTGGGTATGCGCTGTCGATTTGGTTGACCCCCCCCAAACGTGAGAACATTCGCGTACTGTGGTCGGAGCACCGTTACGCAATGCCAAGAAGAGAAGCCCTCTAGTGGCTTACTTTTCTTCTAATATATAGTGCAATTATGCACTCTTGATTATACGTTATTTTAATGTGCCAGCACCTCCTCTATCACATGGTAAAACGGCTGTTCCGCCAACGAACTACAGTCGGCCCTAGATTGGTTTGAATGCAACGCTCGAACAGGTCCCGAAATTTTCAAAATTTTCATTGTCGGCGGAAAGCTATAGAAACTCCATAATTGTCTCTGGCGTGAAAATATTCCCCCAAAATTGGGTCCACGTGTTGAAGAAAAAAGGAGCAAATTCCCATACTGGCAATCGGCAACTGGACCCTCTCCCAAAAAATAAGATGACGAAAATCGCCACTTGGGCCATATGGCCTATCCGGCATTAAAGGGTTGATGCTGGTCTCAAATAGTTTACGCAAGTGCTCGCAAGAAGTTTTCCGCTGCGCAGCAGGCCTACAATTTATGAAAGTGTAATCCTCTAGCCATATAATCCTTTTGCAGACGATATTGCTTGTTTCATACGTGAAAATTTGACTGAAACTATATTAACTAGTAGATGTTAAACAATTTATAAATAGGCATTAATTGCTCAGCTTAAAATTCAATTGCTAAATTTTAGAATTTACTGTCAATACTGGCAGTAAACTTAAAATAAGAAAGAGCCAATCCCAAACCAAGATGCAGTGCACAAATTGATATGGACAAAAGACGACAGAATTTTGGGATTCTCACTGCTATAGATACAAACACAGAGAAAGGGTGCAGGCACTAAACATACACACATACACACTCACACATCTTCTCCTGCTTCTCTTAATCTGCTGCCTATTTCTCCTGAATCAAAATGTGAATCAAAATGAATCAAAACTCAAAAGTAACGATTCAACAAACATATTTCTGATGCGATACAGTTCGATTTTACCATGAAAAAAGTAGTACAGGTTCGATGCGGTTCGATTTTTTGCACTGCCGATTCGATTCGATTCGATGCATCAAAAATCAAAAGTCGCATCAAAAGTGTTTTGATTCGATTCGAATCAAAAATCAAAAACAACAGTAATGGTGTACCAGTGATGGTTCACCAATTTGTTTTATATGTCAAAAAGCGGGTCATGTTCAAAATTTTGTCGCTCACAAAGTCGCCAAAATTAGGGAAATGGATTTCGGTCGGTGCCACGAGGGGAGCGTCTACCCCAGTAACAAAGCTCTCCTAACACGTCAAAGTCGCTAATTCACGGTCGCGAAAAGTTCATGAACAGACGATATACAATCCAAATAAAGAAGAAACTTTGGAGTCGACCGCCGTAACGCCGAAACAACTTGTCGCAACGCCGAAAAAATAGATGCAGCCGTGACCAACGATGCTACTGAGGAAAAGCCGTCCGGTGTAGTTGCTGGGAACCCTATGGCCCCCTCACCAAGTGCTGTGTACTGACGACAACCCCAGGTTGGCTGAGGTACCATGGTTTCCACAACTTAGCACCTGCCGACTGCCGTCAAAATGAAGTCGCTACGACGATCACTAAATTTGTTACTCAATATAACCGTTGCAAGCTGATTCCTAAAATTGAAGGCAATGTAGAGGGAACACTATTTGCCATGTGTGTTGATATTCTACATCTTGCTTAACACATATGGCCGAACCAGAATTCCAGAAGTTTCCGGATGATG
Source organism: Trissonchulus latispiculum (assembly GCA_030248195.1). Taxonomy (NCBI): domain Eukaryota; kingdom Metazoa; phylum Nematoda; class Enoplea; order Enoplida; family Ironidae; genus Trissonchulus; species Trissonchulus latispiculum. The sequence goes on from JASAND010027172.1 coordinate 16,193, forward strand.
TCAAGAAGAAATTACAACCGAGTCCCTTTGTTAGCAGTGGTGTGTCTGGAGAAGCCGTCCATCTTCTTGGTACCTTTCTGGCTACCCTGTTGGTCTGTGGTGTTGTGCTTCAGCATCCAGTAACTGTAGCCTCCCACATTCACCATCCATTCATCTTATGTCCAGACGCCCTGTGGAAGCTTGACGCTAAGATAGATTAAAAAAGAAAGTATTCAGCACAACTGTTCAGCAACAGCCTTTTCGGGAGACTGCATTCAGAACTGTATCATCTGTAGACGTTTTGCTGAAAAATGCCATTACAATACCTCCTTACAGCCAGAAACTAAAGTCTGACCAAAAATTCTTGGAACCGAACTGTGAGCACTTGTCCTGAGTTAACCTTTGAAGTTAGCCTGTATAAAGTATATATTTTTAGAAACCTCAGGAGGAGGAGAATCCGGTAAAACCATCATATCCGGTCTATATCCGGTTACCGGATGCCAAATCGATAAAAATGCTTCAGATTCGGAAAGAGAATCCTAATTAATTCATACTATAGCATATTGGTCCTTGGACCAAGACATCTCCGAAAATCCGGTCACATCCGGTCTATGTCCGGTAACCGGATGTGTAGGTTACAAAAACTGTACAGCAAGATGGGTAGGTCGTACAGTTTTGCTTATTGCAGTTTTGGATTTAGCGGGTCGGAATTAGTCTATATACGAAGTTTTGTTCAATTTGGACCAAAATTGCGTGATTGATGGTCGTATCCGGTGCGAAAAAAAACCGGAAAAATTGGTTTTTCCGGTCCGGTGCTCGGAATCGCCGATAAAAAATGTTAGTTTTGGCACAATGAATATTTGGGAGGCTACTTTCATTTTACCGGTGTCAAAGTAATCAAATATCCGGTCGATTTCCGGTTCTGAGCTTTGAAATTTGAGATTTCATGAGCTATTACCTCAGTATCCGGCTGGTCCGGAAGTCAAATTATTTCATTGTCTATCCCTAACAAGCATCAACTTCAAATTACTTCATATCTGCTGTAATTTTTGAATGATAGCGTTTTAAAAGTGGGCTGATTTTGCTTGTTTTGACTAATTGTTAAACCGGATATGAGATTTGATCCTATACGCTTAGCTTTGTCGCATGCCATATAAGTTATTTTTGAACCATTTTTAAAACGCTATCATTCAAAAATTACAGAATTACAGCAGATATGAAGTAATTTGATGTTGATGCTTGTTAGGGATAGACAAAATGTCATTTTAATGAAATAATTTTACTTCCGGACCAACCGGATACTTAGATAATAGCCCATGAAATCTCAAATTTCAAAGCCCAGAACCGGAAATCGACCGGATATTCGATTACTTTGACACCGGTAAAATGAAAGTAGCCTCCCAAATATTCATTGTGCCAAAAACTGACATTTTTTATCCGCGATTCCGAGCAGCAGACCGGAAAAACCGATTTTCCGGTTTTTTTTCGCACCGGATACGACTATAAATGACGCAATTTTGGTCCAAATTGGGCAAAACTTCGTATATAGACTAATTTCGACCCACTGAATCTAAAACTTCAATCAACGAAACTGTACGAACTACCCATCTTGTTGTACAGCTTTTGTGACCTAGACATTCGGTTACCGGACATAGACTGGATGTGACCGGATTTTCTGAGATGTATTGGGCCAAGGACCAATATGCTAGAGTATGAATTAATTAGCATCATACATGGGCAATGAACTTGGCTCTAGCCTGCACAGCCTTCGAGCTCACTGCGCGGGGGGCAAATTTTTAATTTTCACGATATGTGTCGACTGTAGTTTTTACAAAGCTCTGTTTTACTCACGCATCATTCTAGCCCTCTTGTCGGAATGATTTGCTAACTTTTACGCAATCCTCTAAGATTTTGATGCATCTCGCAAAAAATGCTAAAATTTTAATTCTCTGGTTTCACTTAAATAGCAAGGGAATTTTATGAATGCAGTCATAATTCACTCCGTTTTTACGATTTAATTAGCATTATTAACCAAGTTATAATTAGTTTTCAAAAGTCGAAGCTATGACAAGTATATAATTTTTACATTATAAAAAGCCGTTGACATAACCTTCTGATTTCGTCTGATACAACCCTCAAGGCGATGGGAAAATCCTTAGTGGAAACACTCAAATGCTTGGCTCCGGCATACAGTTGGGATTTTAGCCAAACTGCTAGTGCAACTTTATGGTTTGGCAGAAATCAGTATGAAAAACAGATCCAGCTTGGAAACATTAGGAAAAGAATGTAGTAAAAAACAGCAAAAACAAAATAATCAATTTTTTGCACAAATTCAATATCTATCTAAAAAATAAATTATGAAGGAAGCGGCGGCAGCATGAATTCAATGTGGGCTATAGCTTAAGGACAATTTTGAACATATGATCAAGAGCATGTAAGTAAAATATATAAGCAAGCAACTGCAGATGGAACGACCAATGCAGAATGGAACAATTAAGAGGGGATGTCGTGAAAAGGGCCGTAAAAAATTATAAAGCGGGTGGAGGCAAAAGGTTTGCAACGAGGGATCTGTGGGGCAGAGCCCCCAGTTGAAGAAATTTTTTGTATTTGCAATAAAAACTGTCTACGGAACTTTAATTCCTTTCACTTCGAAGAACCGAGAAAGTTTTTTAAAGCAAAACTAGCAATTTTCTCCGAAAACTCGGATTCATTTCAAGATTTTTCTTCATAAACATATAAATATTCCGATAAAGATTAGAAAATTCTCTGGTTTTTAGCATATAGCACGAAATTTAAAGAAGTAGGAAAGTATTTGGGTTTTTGCCCTTTTTTCTATTTTTATCCTTAATTTTTCATATCTACGAATCGCGACGGGGGCGGCCTCTTACAGGATGAGCCCCTGGAGGGCCTAGGGGCAATAGCCATAGAAAAAGCCAGAGCCCAAACTACGTTAAATTGTTTCAAGAAATTAATTGAGAGCAGTCTTGAAATGCCAATCAGGGTTGGGAGTCTCGGTCTCGGTCTCGCTGAAAAGCCGATACTTGGCCAGTCTCGGTGTCGGTCTCGCCCAAATGCCGAAGCTTGGCCAGTCTCGGTCTCGGTAAAGTCTCGGTTTCACCCAACCCTGATGCCAATTGCCGATTGCGTATTTTTTGACTGCGTATCTTTATGCGTTCGACTGTGAACTCAACTCAACTTTTAAGCTACAGGAGAATGCGCCGAAGGCGCAAATTTTTTGAATGAAATGTATAAAAAGCAAAATGCGCCGATGGCTCGAAAAGTTTCAAAGGAAATGAAAAAGAAAACACCACAGGTCCAAAAATTTTGGAGTAAATGTAATGGAAAACGCGCCGGAGGCGCGAAAATTTATAAGGAAAAATAAACAAAAACGAGCCCGATGGCGCAAAATTTTCTAAAAGAATGTATATAATGGTCAACGCGTGGCAGGCGCGAAACGTTTTAAATAAATGTAATGGAACACGCCAAGGGCGAAGCCAACCAAGAAATTTTTAAATGATTTTGTTGCATAAAATTTGGATAAAATTTTTATGCGTGGGTGAAAATTTGGATGCGCGGCTTAAAACATTAATGCACTTTGTTGCGCGGGGGTGAAAATTCTGTTGCGCGGGGTAAAAATTTGGTTGTGCGGGAAAATATTTTAATGCACTTTGATGCGCGGGAGTAAAAAATTTGTTGCTCGGCGATGGACATTCTGTTGCGCGGGAAAAAATTTTGTTGCGCTTTGTTGGGCGGGGGTAAAATTAGTACTGAGCGAATTTGCTGCTCGAGTTAGAAATTTCGTTGCACGGGATAAACTTCTAATGCGCTTTGTTGCGCGCGGGTAAAAATTTTGTTGCGCGGGGGTAGAAATTTTACTGAGCGTGGGTAAAATTTGCTGTTCGAGTTAGAAATTTCGTTGCACTTGATAAACTTCTAATGCACTTTGCTGCGCGGGGGTAATAATTTTGTTGCGCTGTGATAAAAATTTGCTGCACGGGATAAAATCTTGACGCACCTTCCTGCGCGGGGGTAAAAGTTTTGCTGCGCACTGCACGGGGGTAAATTTTTCCTAGCCTGCACATGTGCAGGAGTTGTGCAGGCATTGCCCATGCGTGATTAGCATTCTCTTTCCGAATCTGAAGCGTTTTTATCGATTTGGCATCCGGTAACCGGACATAGACCGGATATGATGGTTTTATATTTCACGACACTGGCCCAGAGTAGAGCCGATCAGGCTGGCCGGACCGTGATTCGGTTTGGGTTGATTGGGCTGTTCATGCCGTAATCGGCTTTGGCCGCGCGGGCTGGCCGCACCCGGAACCGAAAAATCAGCCTGGCCCGAACCGGGCCGGGAAATTTGTTAGTGGCACTAAGCTAATCGGTTAAAAACATATGCTTGCAATGCTATTGTTTATTAATCCTTTAGTAGGAGTTAACCAAATTTTTAATGATAATTAATTTGTTAGTTACACACACCTTTTTTTAGTTTAGTTAGTTTAACTGTATAGCGTTGAAATATCTGATTAATGTGTGTCAATAATATCGAAAATTACTCAAGGTATCTGTTAGATGCAGCAGATGCCAAATAAAATCTTTTTAAACATTTCCATTACAGATTTTTCTGTAAATTGCCAAAGATTTCTTCAAGTTCTTGGGGCTCTGTCCCCCAGCACCCTCGGTCGTACATTGGACGCATCTGTATTCTTTTGATACTCATGATATCGACATTTCTGTTATGCAGCATCAAGTTCCTGAATAGTCGAAATAGTGTTACACTATATTATCGAAATGTTCATAAATTAACACGGGGTCCGAATCTGGGCCGACGGGTCTACCCTTTTTCCTGCTGCGCCTCAGCGCAGCAGGTCTCTTATGTTTGCTCGGCCCTCGCCCTCGCACGCATTTTGCTTGATAAATAAAAGAATCACCGTAAATGCATGTAAACAATGGTTTAAGATAGGGCTAGCATGATTTGTGAGTGAAATCTTGTCTTTCATTCCACAAAACTTCTGTTTCCGATTTATGTACATATTACGCATATATGTATGTATTAGTTCCAATTCCAAAATCTGAAACGTCTATTCTCTGTTCTGATTGATGACTCATTGTTAAAGTTAAACGTTGTCTCATCTCAGCAGATTTCTCAATACATGGAACTTAGGAAAAACATGTGATACTATACACACAAATGCTAAATAGTTTAAACTTTATTTCCGATATAAAGGTAAATTAAGTTCCCCAAGATTTTTAAAAAATTTTCAATGTTTTGCACGTACATTGCATGTAGTAAGCAAGTCAGAGCTCTCTTACCAAATAATTTGCTGTGCAGCAGGTTTACAATTACTTAAATTTCCGTCCAGCGGAAACTGAATCTTTTGCACAAAGTCTTGCTTGTTCCTTTTTAGATGAGAGGGTCTTTCCTTTTCCTTCGCGCTGAGTGGGTCTACCCGTTTTCGTCGATCTAGTTCCCCCACGTTATACTATGTTTTCAATTCTAAATAAAACATTTTTTGCACAAAAACACGCTGAAACAAGAATTCTACCTGGACACAAAATTTCCTAACGGGACGCAACTTAAACTAGCGGGACGCAAGGTTAACGTAAATCCGAAAACCAAAAACTCTGGAATACCAAGCGGGCAACAGCAGGTTAAGTGTAAAATAGTTTAAAGTTTGAAAGAATTCCATACAGCGTAGCGTCCTGTGGAGCCATCAGAAGTTGGTGTTATCGGTCCAAAGCTCGACATGACACGTACACAAACTTCGCCTCGCCCTGATCGCTATGTGCAAGGCACAGTACCCAAATTTTCAGGAATTAGTTCTGACATATAGTGCTTTGATATCGCGTAAAATAATCTCTAGACCATTGCCTACTTTTCTGTGCGATACGATCAAAATGCGAAAAATTGGGTGTTGTAGGTCTATACGGATGGAGGTTAACTAACTTCTAATGAGCTGTGGTTTACCAAATGAACCAAACTTTGCGGCAATTAATACTCCAAGTATCTGTCTTAACTTTGGTATAAATGACGTGATATCGTTAATCCATGTGTTCGCAGTGCTGGATTATATTATCGATATTGTCGCTGTTATTTGGCGCCATTTCGAAGATGTGAGTCAATTACTCCAAAGTACTGTGGCAGAATCGGCTGAAACTTTGCACATTACAGGCCAGTGAGTGCACCAAGATGTGCCGAAAGCTAATGTCACTAAACCTCGCTCCAATGTTTAGAAATGCTAGATTGATTTCTCGAAGTATGGATGGCGATCGCTCCAGAAAGCTCTAAGACAGTTGTAAGCACATGCTGAACGAAGGAAGCGTCATATCGAAAAACGGATTTCATATTCGGATTCAGCAGGTCAAATAACCCCTATAACCACCTTTTCGGCAAAATCGGAGGCAAAAAATTTTTTGACCCCATTTTTACTGCGCTTAGCTAGCTTTTCAGGCCTAAAAATAAGGGTTATTTCTTAACGAAAAGTTGGCTAGCACACTAACCAGAAAACCAAAGCCCTTGAAACTCACAGACAGTATGCCCCTATTAGAGCCTAATAACTGGTAAAAAGCTGGGGTAGGCTAGGGGCTGCCAATTTTATTAGATCGAAAACGGCGCACGGTCACCTCGCAACTTTTTGCAAAATTTCAAACTTTGAGCTGTTATAACTAAAGAAGGAAGCAACGCTCGAAAGCCGGAATACTTTTAATATTTAGCACTAGTAACAGTTAACATTTGTGGCAAAAAGTTTCAGAATTGGTGAAACCGTTAATCCACCAGAATTCAGAAAAGCTTTTTCAAAAAACCCACTTTTCGCACCAAAATTTCTACTTTGGCGTAGTGCCAGAGTCGATATGTGTTAGATATAATAATGCCCACTACGGACTATTTAACCTTGATATGTTAGCTAATCATATGCCAAAAGGCAGGTCTCTCTGAAGAAGTTGTGCAAAACCGTTCGTAGCCCCCCCCCCTTAAATTTTCTCATGTTTTTAGAGTGACTTGAAGGACAGCAATTTTTGCAAAGGCTGTTAAAGGTTGCAAAGATTTGATTCTGTGTCAGTGTCTCTGCTATTTCACAACTAGGTTTAAAAACGGCTCATTAAAGCATAATCCTGCATGAGTTGATTCATATTGTTACAAAGTGGTTTGCTGAATGAAAACATCAATTATGGCATCATGGAAGCTTAAGTCGGTGTTTTATATGACTATTACGTCGAGAATTATTCTTTACTACAGAATAGTACAGTCAGTAATTAACCATGGTAGATTTGTGCAGTTCAGCTGACTAATTAAGCAATTGCGGGCAACGTCCTCCAGGATCTGCTATGAACCATTGATCAGTACAAATAAATGTGTTAATTTGAAACCGTTTTATTGCAGCTGAAGACCGAAACAGTTGGCGCTGGCTTTAATTTAAACAGCAGCACAGCGTACGTGGCCATAATGCTTAGTACCTAAAATAGAGTAAACTGTTACAATACAGATGTGTCTAAAACGCTTAGATATAAATTATCGGTATCAATGTAAGTAAAACTTAAATTTCAAATCCGAACTCTTTCTCGACAGTTTTGTCACTAAGCGCAGAGGCCATGAGTAATTTACATAGTCTAACCCGGTATGTTCAAACTCAAAGCACTGGTGTTGTTCACCAGCCCATTTTTAGTGGTCCCGTGAAGCTTGTAGACTTATCTTCACTGAGATCTGGAAAGTTTTGTGATTTGGGAATTCTTGAGAAATTCTAGAAAATATACACACGAACACGATGTTATGTGGAAAGAGTGCGCGTAGCTGAAGAATGCAGACTTGACTTACAGTCAGCAATAGTCTTCTGTCAATAGGAATTGCACGCCGTACGCTGATTCCCCAACAGGGCTGAGTTTGAATTTTGTGAAGAAAGCATAACATCTAAAAACGACACCGTTAATGTTTTGAGTTCCTTACAGAAAAATGCATAGTTTCCTTAAACATTTTACAAACGTTAAGGTGAATTCATATTCGCGAACGCATGGAGACGTGTGTCGACGCGCGTCGATGCTTTAGATTGTAACATGCTGTTATAGCCGTTTAAAATCAATTGTAACGAATTCATGCTCACGAATGCATGCAGAGACTCGTTTACATACACGCGTCGACGCGTGTCTGCTTGTTTCTGGAACTATGAAATCAGCATTAGACTGGATGGCATGGCTTACCACGTTTTGCATAACATAATATGGGACGTTTGTTATATATAGTTTAGATATTATGCACTCATGGGTTATAGTGTGCGTCAATACCAATCAAGAGTATCATAAAGAAACTAGAGTACTTGCTTTTTATCCATGTGAAATAAAGTAAAACTTAACAAACTTGCCGCCTAAATAAATAAATACCCACCAGATGACGATCCCTTTCAGTAGCAGGAATTTTCCGGAACAGCTGGTGCTGTATTTTCGTAGCCTAAAAGTTAATTTTAAAAGGGAATGCACCAGTAAACCAGAAGAGTACAGACTACCAACGAATGTAAGCTTGTAAGTCAGTGCTGCTGCTGCTGTTCGACATATCTAGCCGTTATTCCGACAAGAAGTTTTTCAGCTTTTTAGAAACCGAGATTTGTCAATCTATCTATGTCAATGGTCACACTGTGTAGCTACAGCTTACAAGTTGGTACAGCGCCGTTTGGGTTTGGGTCAACCCCTAATGGGGTATGTTGAGAACATTCAAGTATTCTGGTCGGAGCGCCGAAGTGAGCAATAAGGATAAGCCGCATAGTGGCTTGCTTTTAGTGTATAATATATTGCATTTTTCGTATATATTATATTACGGGCAAATGCATAAACCGGGCATTTACTTAAGTTCCCTGGCAAATAGATAATTTACGCATGTGCCCGGGCAAATAGCGTAACACGAACTACACTACCAGGGCAACGAAAATGAGTAAATTATCCATATCAGAGATGGAACCGGGTCACCGGATCATCGGGTCAGTTCGGGTCACTTTTTGGACCGGGTCACCGTGTCACCAGGTCAAGAGCTCCGACCCGGTCTTGACTCGGTTTTCTGAATTTATCTACCTTAAATTTTAGAAATTTTTGGCTTACCAAGCTAAAATTTCAGCTTAAATTTTTGTTCAATAATAATTTGTTTTTTCTTATATTTTAGTCTTGAACATTTTCGTAATTTGAGTTTATTTGAATTTGTCTGTCTGGCAGATTATTGTTTAGCTTTATCAGTTTCATGATTATTGCATAAATCTACATATCTAGCACTATATGGTTTGCAGATTATTTTCGTAACTAATTTAAATGTTGAAGATAAGTGAACAATTTAATTTAATTTAATGGACAATAAAAACCTAATTTTTAAAGTACTCATATTAGACCCTACAAAATTTCGCTGACGAATAAATTATTGGCTTTGCCAACCCATTTCTGCAGAAATTTAGAAAATGCAAGAGATAATATTAAATACTTTTAAAAAACCTAGAGCAAACGTGTATGATGGTCTGGATGGTGACGGAACACGGAAGCCAAAAATTTAGCGTTCTAAGGCAAAATTAAAATTTATTTTGCAGATTTTTGAATTGTCTGAAAAACAGGTCACCGGGTGATACTTAACAAATACTTAAATAATGTATTTTAAGTTTTAAAGATTGAATATTGTGATAATTGTAATAATTGGAATTGTGTGCCCGGGCACATGCGTAAATTAATTTGCTCGGGAACTTACTTAAATGCCCAATTTATTCATTTAACCGTAATATATACCTGTTCATTAGTTGTTGCTCCCAGGTGACAAATTTCCCATACATAAATAGCAGCCACAGAAACCTGCATTCCACACCATAATAGGTTAAAGACATTGGAAATCCTTGAAGCATGATCTTGAATTGGGGGAAACAGCGTGTCTGTATTCGCCTCGATGCCGAAATAAATTGCTAGACTCAGTACGAGAACTGATATCACCAATGATAAGGAAATGAATGGATCAAAAAACTTGCTGCAGTGTAGCATTGCTTGGGCAATCTTAAAGTAGTCAAGTTGAAGAGTTAATTAGAGCATTTCTCTTCTCGCAGTACATTTTAGCAAACTGTAGAGATTCTGTACAAAAATTTATTGAAACTTCCAGGAAAAACTTGGATGTAGAATGTCGATGAAAGTAATGTTTTGGTTGGAGAAAAGAAAACTCATAAAAAAACTTTATCAGATCGTTTTAATTTAAAAGTTTATTCAAAAAATATCTACAATTTTTTAAATGTTTCTTTTGAATTTTGTTTACAAAACGTTGAATTAGGAGAAGGTCGCGGCGAGTACGACTTATTATTTCATTTAGTTATTACACGCGTACAAGTGATTAATCGATAGAATGCTGACGTTGATCAATTACACGACGACGGTTGTAGGTCTGACCCATATACACCTAGTAGAACGCGAGTGTTACTAAAAGATTTTGAGAAAAATGTTAATTTTGTCTGATTTTTCTCAAAGTTTTCGAGTTTGTACGCTTATTTCTCTCGAACAGAAAGACAAAACGCGAAGCCATGAAAAAAGCCCTCGGCAATTGTTCCAAAAATACGTATCTAAAGCCGTTTTCTAATCGGTTTCATGAGTTGAGAGAAATCCTTTCTCAAAACAAACTGGTTGTGATTTTCAGAATTTCACATTTTCGTTGCTGCGCATAGACATAGATGCCGCAAAGAGCCCTCCGTTCCGCATTACATGTGCTTTAGGACTACAAATATGATCAATATTTGACCGACGGACCAGAGCTGTTGAAATTATCGAAATCTTGCTATATTTGATTTTTCGAAAAATGGCCAGTTTTGGACCTCGAAAATCAATTTTCGCTGTTATCTCTTAAACCATAAGGAGTCGAGGAATACTCTCAAGAGCAAAGTTGTAGATCTTGGTGAGACGATTAAGCTCGTCCGTGTAAAGCGTTACCAATAGTGCAAGTTGTGGCAGGATTAAAGCAAATTCCTCCCCAACGGAAATATTCACGCCGCGATTTTTTCTAAAACATTTTCCAGGCTAAATGATGTAATTGTAGCAAATTTGAAGAAATTTCAACGACAATCGCGCTTTTAGTGCCCAAAAATGCAAGAACCCTAACGCCATGCGCGCATTCTTTAGCAAAATACCAAGAGTATATAACGATGATCCTTATTATATGTTCTTACTAATAGTGTCCAGTTTTTCTGATACTTAGCTTACTAACTTACAGTAGCCGTAGCAATTCTCGATTAATAGTACCGATAGCTGAATAATTAAAATAAACTGGTATATACTAACCTCTGTATAAGTGCTGTAGTAGATATCCAAAGAATGACGTTGCAATTCTGGAATCTTCTGCAAAAACCTTTCTATGATACTCAAACCACTGTTTGAACTTGTTGGTAACAAAATGAAAGTAGATCAATGGCATTAACTGCCACAGTGAAAGTAGGGGACTAAAACCAGTGATATATCTGCCAACCACATAGCACCAAGTCTTTCTTTCCGCACAATGAACTGCGCCAAACGACAGGAAAATGGAGATGTAAAATAATATAATCAACAGAGTAACTAAAACACAGAGATAAAAAGTATGAAAATACTTAATTAAGCCTGATTCCGCTGTGCTAAAAACAGAAAAGCAACAAAACAAACAAGCAGAACCTTGTCTATCTTACATTCAGATCTTATGTAAAAATCTCATAGAGTCTCACTCTGCAATCCCATGCGGTACTTTTTGCACTCGGTACTTCATGATTCTACATGGAAAAATTCTTATCGTTGTCAAAAAGCAAATCGATTATTTTTACTTCAAACTTTCACTTTTGAAAACAAAATTTTTCACTTTAAACAGGTTATGTTGTTCGCAAACAAACAAATAACAAGCCACCAAACGAAGGCTACTTACAGTGAATAAAAACAAAGACAAAAACAATTCAACGAAATGTAGAAACATTATGCAACAAATTTTTTGAACATTGGAGGAACTTCTCAAACATGAGATATGCGAATTTTCAGTTCAGGTTAAAATTTTAGCTTAAAAGCTGTATTTTGATTTTAGTATTATTTGACTTATACAAAGTTCAGATAGTATCATTCTACCTCCACATTTATCAAATATTGTAAATACTATATCATTAATCCTAGGAATAACTTATATTCTGATGTTTGAATATGGTTCTATCTCGCCAATTCATCCGATATCAACTAAATATCATTAAACATACTAAAACTTTATCTTCTCAAGCACCAAGTGAAACAATAAAGTACCTACTAAGACACAAAAAGCACCAAGTGGGACACAAAAGTATTAAATGACGTTCCAACGTATCGAGTGAGACTCATACATATCTTGTGAAAGCTCATACATAGGTACCTTGCGAAAGTATTTTCCTAAACTCACTTTTGCAAGCTAAATTTAGCCTATTTCCTATTTTCGTAATGTTTAACTAAAACGGTACCGTTTAAAAAGTCTAAAGAGCAATACGTCTAACGGTCATAACGTCTGCAAACGAAACGTCTAACGACAAAACGTCTACTGACAAAACGTCTAAATTGTTCACAATTGTGTGACCCGTTCAAAACGTCTAAAATCGTTTTCTAAAGAACCCAAAGAATTTACTGCAACTTTAAAGTAAGCCTATATTAAAAACTGTATTAAATTAAACTCTACGTCTAGTTTATTGTTTTATTTTAAAATTAAAATTTACAATATCTTAAATTCTA